>VTFQ01000024.1:4250265-4262765 GCA_036281575.1 Ancherythroculter nigrocauda | reverse complement strand
TCTTATGGGTGTGGAACAGCATGAGGGTGAGTAATTAATGACAGAATTTTCATTTTTGGGTGAACTAACCCTTTAATTCAAACTCTTTTGGATTAATGTTTTAGAATTGCATACTATGGTTAACTAAGATCACATGGGTCTCATGTTTGGTATCGATGGACTCCATCTTTCATTTCCTATTTGTTAATTTATGTTGCTAACTCTATGACACATTAGTATTATAAGAATCATTAAGTTTCTTATCTTGAACACCCATTCAAATTACATCTGCAGATGCCCTGCTAGAAGGACAAAGGATCGTAAACTCCACACAGAGGAATTTTCCACCTTTCTCATTGGTCAGGTCAACCCTAAGAGGTGTGACTTTTCCCAGACTTTAAAGAGCCACACACAGCTCCGCCTCTTTCTCTTGCTCCTTCGACTGACTCTAGACATCTCCTGGCTGCTGGGTGGTCTCTCCGCCCAGGGCCAGCAGGCCTCAACCTGCACTCCAGCCATGTGCTTTACCTAGAAGAGAGAGAACTCTTTCCCCACTACAAGAGTCAACTAACCATGCAAGTTCGTCATCATGTCTTCATTAAACGCAGGAGAAATCGATTGTAACTTTAAAGGTGCCCTAGAATTAAAAAATGAATTTACCTTGGCAGGGTTAAATAACAAGAGTTCAGTACATGGAAATGACATACAGTGAGTTTCAAACTCCATTGTTTCCTCCTTCTTATATAAATCTCATTTGTTTAAAAGACCTCAGAAGAACAGGCGAATCTCAACATAACACCGACTGTTACGTAACAGTCGGGGTGTACGCCCCAATATTTGCATATGCCAGCTCATGTTCCCAACATTATGAAAGGCATTAGACAAGGGCAGCCAGTAACGTCTGGATCTGTGCACAGCTGAATCATCAGACTAGGTAAGCAAGCAAAAACAATAGCGAAAAATGGCAGATGGAGCAATAATAACTGCCATGATCCATGATATCATGATATTTTTAGTGATATTTGTAAACTGTCTTTCTAAATGTTTCGTTAACATGTTGCTAATGTACTGTTAAATGTGGTTAAAGTTGCCATTGTTTCTTACTGTATTCACGGAGACAAGAGCCGTCGCTATTTTCATTTTTAAACGCTTGCAGTCTGTATAATTCATAAACAACTTCATTCTTTATAAATCTCTCCAACAGTGTGTAATGTTAGCTTTAGCCACGGAGCACAGCCTCAAACTCATTCAGAATCAAATATAAACACCCAAATAAATACTATACTCACACGACCCGAAGCATGCATGCAGCATGCATGACGAACATCTTGTAAAGATCCATTTGAGGGTTATATTAGCTGTGTGAACTTTGTAAATGCACTGTATTATAGAGTCACAAGCTCGATGGGCAGGGAGCATGAGATTTAAAGGGCCAGCAGCCCTGAATCGGTGCATAGTTAATGATGCCCCAAAATAGACAGTTAAAAAAATTAATTTAAAAAAATCTATGGGGTATTTTGAGCTGAAACTTCACAGACACATTCAGGAGACACCTCAGACTTATATTACATCTTGTAAAAAAACGTTTGATAGCACCTTTAACACCATTGATTCACGGAATCACCAAGAACCTGCAGAACAACAGACTGCTTCCACTGCAAAGGCAATGCAAGTTTATGATAAGCAGTAAAATCCTCTTAACAAAGTGCATTTGAAATAATAAACTGATGGTTCTTTTCATGGTTTACTGACTCTTTTCCATAGCTTCAATCCCTGTTCCCATTTCCGGCTTCGTTCTGTCACTTTCCATCTTACCTATGTACATGTGATTGTGTTTGTTAGATTAGTTGTGTTCACGATTTAGTTAAAATTTGTGCACAATACATATTTGGTTCTGACTCCCTGCCTGCAAATAAATGTCACTTAAATGATCAATCTTGTTACACGCTCCAAGTGCTGTAAATGCTAAGAAAGAATTATTTTTCTGTGGCCATGGAAAATACCCTTTTCTTACAAATAATTAATAATCAATCCTGAGGGTTCACAGGATGAACTGATTATTTGATTGTAATGTTGATGTAGCTACATTAAGGTCTGATTAATCGGATTCAAATATTCATAATTAATCATAACAAGTTATGGATAATTTTTTTTTTTTCCCCCTTTGAGCTAATTTGCTATACACAATACTTTTTAATATGTATTAAATATTTGATATATGTTTTAAAATTCATTATTATGAGATAATAAAAAGGATGAATGGATAGGTAGATCATCTTTTTTTTTTTCATATTTATATTCTAAAAATGAATGGGTTGAAATAAATGAGACTAAATAAACAAACTTTATTTTACTTCTCTAAAAATTACTTCACATAACTGTAAACCTCTTCATGAGCCCTGATAGTTTTATCTACACAAAACATTCTCTCAAAAGCAAAGTCTCTGATAATGTAATATGAAACTAGGCACTTTATACAAATGTGTACAAGTGTTTGTTAGCGATCCCTCCTTAAATCTTCTGACAGCAAGACAGCAAACGCTCAGTATTCTGGTAGCAGCTTGAAATGTAAGTGAATTAAAGTTCTAATCTAGTAATCAGAACTTTAATACTAAATAAAACTCACTGCTTGTGCAAACATTTACAAACAAAGGCCGTCTAACAAGACAAGCCGGTCATCAGTGTCCAGTGTTTATCAGAGTTTAACCGTTTAAGTGTCCATAACTAAGTCCTTGCTTACATGCGGTGGATCCGGTCATGGTCGATGAACTGTTTGAGGTTATGGAGGTTGTCCCACCACTTGAAGAGGAAGGTTTCAGCGATGAGGCTGAACCAGGGCGTGACCTCCAGCTCTTTTCTCTTGGCTTTCTCCAGGATCTCCTTCAGCTCCTCTTTGGACACGTAGCAGTGGCTCTGGATCTCATTGGGGTCTGGATTCAGATCTACGTCTTTCTGCATGAAGAGGATGTAGTCGATCTCGTGCTCGCCCCAAACGCCGTCTGACTGGGCTTTGTAGTGGATGCGGGTCAGGTAGGTCATCTCTTCTGGAGGCACCTGAGATAACAAGCAGATGAGTCCTGTACACAGGGCCTAAAACTAACTTTTTGCCACACCAGCCAATGGCCGGTGACTTATAGGATTAGTTCACTTCAGAATTAAAATTTCCTGATAATTTACTCACCCCCATGTTATCAAAGATGTTCATGTCTTTCTTTCTTCAGTCGAAAAGAAATGAAGGTTTTTGAGGAAAACATTCCAGGATTTTTCTCCATATAGTGGACTTCAACAGTTACCAATGGGTTGAAGGTCCAAATGTCAGTTTCAGTGCAGCTTCAAAGAGCTCTACATGATCCCAGACGAGGAATAAGAGTCTTATCTAGCGAAATGATCGGACATTTTCTAAAAAAAAAAGTTAAAATGAGCCACACATTATGTAATCACGTTGGAAAGGTTACGTGTGACGTAGACAGAAGTACCACAGAAAGGCGAAAAACTCCATCTCATTTTCTCCTCAAACTTCAAAATCGTCTGACATTGTTGTTTTTACCTTTTTTTGTATATGCCGTTTGACTAAGTCTTTTCACGTTCTCTTTGTAGACATTGTATCGGTACTTCCACCTGCGTCACACATGACTTTTCCAACGTGATTACGTAATGTGTGGCACATCGCAGAGCAGTGCAAGATGAGCATTTGTGGTTAAAAAGTATAACTTTTTTTTTTTTTTTTTTAGAAAATGACCGATCGTTTCGATAGAAAAGACCATTATTCCTCGTCTGCTATCGTTTAAAGCCCTTTGAAGCTGCACTGAAACTGTAATTTTGACCTTCAACCATTTGGAGGCCATTGAAATCCCGGAATGTTTTCCTCAAAAACCTTAATTTCTTATCGACTGAAGAAAGACATGAACATCTTGGATGACATGGGGGTGAGTAAATTTTCAGGAAATTTTAATTCTGAAGTATAAATATTTTTTATCAGCCACAAAACACAGTTTTGACACCAAAATTTAATGAAAATTCACAATTTTCAGGTACAGAAATGTAATAAAGTAATCAAATGTAAAATAACACTGCACTGTCTTCACTGTTTATATTTAACATTGATTAATCCTTATTAAAGTTACAAAAATTATTCAGTCAAGAGCAATGAATGATTTTTCTTTGTCTTTTGTTGTTGAATTAACATTAAGGACACAGACAGCAGCAGGTATATTAGGCTGCTGTCACTTTAAGAGCTAATGCACGGATCCAATACACTGTTACACATGCGTTTTCTTTTTCAACTGTTTATGTTCACTTAAGACGTAACTGACTAGGTTTATGAGGATACGTGCCAATACAGGCATTTTCAAGTGCAAGAAGATGTGAAAGAGAGTTCAAATCAGTATTCGCGTCTTGAGATGCCGATTTTTGGGCACGTGCTTGGGATGTTTGCGCACAGAAAACTTCCCACATAGCAGGAAACGAATTGAGTTCCCTTGCGCATCTTCTTTTTACTCTCATTTGGTGATTGTTCATTTTAGGCTCTGCCTATACATGCCACTGTTTGCGATCCATAAATAATGCTGTTGATTATTCTTTTCGGTATCAGTACCTGATCCATGGGAATCCCGAGCTCAGCTTGGAGGCGTCTCTGTGCGGCGCTTCGGACTCCGATGGCGTCCTGCTCCTCCAGTTCACTGGCAGTGTGTAAGGGGTGACTACAGCAAGTGTTGGTAAAACAGCCTGGGAAAGCACATCAAACAAAACTTTATTTCAGGGCAGCGTTATTTTAGTATCATTGAAATACTATTATAGTTTTTATTAATATTTTCTGTTTTCATTTTAATTTTAGTTAAGTTTTTTTTTTTAATATAAATATGTCTATTATAGTTATGTTTACCGCACTCCTTATTTGATAAATTGAAAAACCCTATTATAAAAACCCGTAGGAAAAATCTCAGTAACCACTGCTGAATTAGTCTTCTGGGCTTGACGTCATCCCTGCAACACTCTATTCCCCATGGACAAAAATCAAGTCCCGCCCTACATTTCTTTTTCTTGTCCGAGAAATCGTTTCACTCGGATATACGTCACAATGGGGAAGAAAAGACTATCTCAACTTCCATTTCATGCCGACTTTAAACTAAAATCAAAATAAAAACTGAAAATATAACAGCTATTTCTAACAGATAACTCTGAATATTAATAAATACCATAATAGCATGTAAATTAACACTGACACGCACCTGGAAAAGTGATTTTGGCATTGGATCTCTGCTGAAGGAGAAGCTTTTCCTCGCTGTTAAACAGGAAAACACTGAACGCTCGATGCAACAATCCTGTCGGTGAGGAAACAGGTAAATCATTTAATTTCTGACTTTATGTATTTAAAATAAACAAATAAATAAATGTTTAATTGTGGTATCAGGTTGCATAAGATCACTTTTACAACCTGCCAAATGTGATGTTATCCACCAAACAGATAATTCAATATAGTGGGTGCATACATATGTTATTATACATGACCTTGAATGTGCATGTCACTAAAATCATAAAAAACAGATTCAAAGACACTTGTTGCATTATTTGTTCTGAATATATGACAAAAAAAAAAAAAAAAACAGTTTAGACACTCATCATGCTCAAAATATATACAGTTAGTTGCTTTAGATAAAATATTAAAGAAAGTGGCAAACAAATGATGCAGAATCTATCATAAAGTAATATACTTTTTCCAATGTGTATGAAGTTTTGAAGCACTTTTTGCATCCATAATATAATTAACAGTAAAACATCACACACATGCATTACCTTTATCAATGTTTGCATTGAGATGACAGTTTTTCTTGCTGTCAGCTCCAATCTTTCGGTCATTGTCGTCGATCAGGATGCACATCTCTGCAAGCAGCTGCACCTGCTTTTCATCCAGATTATCCATGTTAATCTCCGGCATCCTTACAGGTGTACTGAGCCGTCTGACCTGACTGCAAACACACACACACACACACACACACACACACACACACAGACACACACACAGACACACACACACACCTTAATACTAAACATGCTTTATAATGCAATCATTTAATATAATAATTATTAAGTTAATATAAGACAACTGCTACAAAACAACCTAAAAACACTGTATATGAATATAACAGTCATTATGGTTAGCTAATAACAACATATAGCACATTATAAATGTATTTAATTTTATATTAACTAAATAATGTAATTAACATAAAAAGCATTAAATGAATAATTAAACACTGAAACACATTAACACTTAACGGCTAAATGGCATAGGTAATAATAACTGAATAATATAATTTAAAGAGAGTAAACATACCTAATAATAATAATAACACATGATACTTGAATCATAAACAATAATTGTTAAAAAATATCGACAAAATTGAGTTTAGCAGTGTGCTAAAAGTTCGCAATTAAAAAGACACATTATCTAGGCCATGTAAAATCATCAGCTCATATAAAACATCACTGTATAAATGATATTCTGCACTCACCTGGGGTGATCTGCGCGCTGTCGAGCAGGTAAATAGAGAGTTTCTGCTCGCGCTGCGGGTTTATTGACTGTCACGAGCAGCGCAGCAGCGGATCTGCGCACCGCCCATAACACCCGCGCCATGCGCGCACACTGCACTGACCAATCACACGCCAGCACGCTACAAACACGCCATCATACCATCACACCATCTGCTCTGTAACTCCACAGTAAAGTAGCGCTTCACGCACACACACTGCTTAAGTGATAACTGTGATCAAGTGAACTGTCTTTATAACGCGCGGGTCACACATAAAGCACGAGCGCAACGATGAAGGAACTGATCGCTGCTCAACTCTGACCACCACACTGATTCCCCGCCCATAAGTGACAAAGATTTTGATTGGTTGTTGGGAATGAAGCCGTCTTCGGATTGGTGTATATTTATATACGATCTCTTCCGGCTTTGGTTGACGGCAGGAAATGAAATGACATTAAACGAAATGAAATAAAATACAGTAATTTAACGTCATTTTAAGACACAATTTTCAAAAGTATTATTATTATTATTATTTCTGTTGTTGTTTAAAATAATATTTTTTTTAAAATACAAGTAGTTTAATTAATCTCAACATTATTTAAAAAACATATAATAATAATAATAATAATAATAATAATAATAACCCAAACAAATTAAGGCTGTACTTCTCACATTTTTTTTTTATCTTTAATGAAGGTTCTAAATCACATTAATTAAATGCTTTTTTTTTTTTTTTTTTTAATGGCTTTGGTTAACTGCAGGAAAAGCCGAGGAAAGTAATAAAATAAAATGAAATTAAACGAAATGAAATAAAATGTTTTGGACATAAAATCAAATTCAGCAATTTAACGTCATTTTAAGACACAAGTTTCAAAAGTATTATTATTATTGTTATCGTTATTGCTATTATTAGTATTACTGTTTTTTTAAATACTATTTTTTAAAAGTCATTTTCTACAAATAGTTTAATTCATCTCAACATTTTTTTTAAAACATTTATAATAATAATAATAATAATAATAATTCAGATTAAGGCTATACTTTTCACATTTTTCACTTTTTATCTGGTATTTCAGGAAATCCTTAATGAAGGTTATAAATCACGTGATTTAAATGTTTTCATATTTTGATGTTTAATATTTAAAGTTTGTATTAATACACAACTTCCATATGTGTGCCATAGCGATATTTATCTTGTCGTCTTTTTCCCTCTCCATCTGCGCTCATATGAATTATTAATTATACTTTAATCATTATAATTTGTTTACAAATACAAATGCATTTATGTATTTGTGGAGAGATTTGGAGAAGAAGAAAAAAAACGTTGAAGCCTTTATTTTGAAGTTTTGCTTCCGGTCGTACGACCGTCAGATCTGTTGTCATTTCCTCTTGCTTCACAGTCTGCTGACAGCGTCGGGTTTGATAAAAAAATAACATCAAAGTGTGAAAATCCCGGGGATTTTTCGGACAGAATCGTCAGTGTGTGTTTATGTGGATCATGCTGGAGGATTCAAACACACACCATCCCTCCATCAGCGAATGACAAACGCGCTCAGATCATCTGAAGCGGTCATTAATGTGAGTATTATTGAAAGCAGAGACGCTAGTGTTTGTCGTAATGGAAGATTAGCTGATAATCAGGTCAATTACACTTTATCAACACAGCTGCTGTCAGAGAGACACGGCACTGACTGATAACGGCATCTTATTTGACTGTGTTTGTGGTGTTTTAACCGAGCAGGCCAGCTGACCTTGCGTCAGACTGCTGTGTGTGCGTGTGTGATCATCTGCATTTCGGATAAATGTGTTCAAAGCACCAGACTTTTTCAGGGGAAGATATTTAAATACAAACTCTATTTGTTCTTTTACCATTAAATTACATTTTTATGACGATTAGAATTAAACATACACGACTTCTAAATGTAACGTAAATGTTCTTTATATGTAAACATAGACAGTCATAATTACGTTTACATAAATTATCTGGACTGTAGATAAACTTGTATATTGTGAAACACCTACAAAACGTGAGAAGAAACATCAAGGTACTATCATATTGCCATTTTTGGACAGTATACCATGACATTATCATGATCCTGTGAGGCACATAGTATGATAATGATACAAGTGGACGAGTTTTGTGGATTGATGTGGATGTTAAAACAGTAGTAGTTTTTTTTTCTTTCTTATAAACAACTACTGCTACAATATGGGTGATTCTCTTACTGTACAATGGAAGTGAACTGGCTGATTTGTAAAAAAACAAACAAAAACAAAACAAACAAAACTGTTTCAAAAATATAGCCACAAGATTTAACAATACTTGTTAATATGATTGTGCAAAAAGTATGTCTGTTTATTTCTAATTATTTCATTAAAGGTGCAATATGTAAGAATTTTGCAGTAAAATATCCAAAAACCACTATGCCAGTGTTATATATTTTGTTCACTTGAGTACTTACAATATCCCAAATGTTTCCAACTATTTGTAAATCATGAGAAAATTGCAATTTTACCCAAGGCTCCGGGACGTGTGAGGAGTCGCCTGTCAATTGCGTCATACCCGCGTTACCTTCGGTTTCCGGTTTTATTTTGTAGAAACCATGAAAACACCAAAGACGCTTTAATATATTACATGTTTTAATAGACAAGGGAACAACTGTTTAGATATACTTATAGACAGAAAACTAATTATTGTTATATAGCTCAACACATTTAGTCTTATTGTTTAAATCTAATTTTCTTGATTTTTTGCGAGTATCATGCTTTACCATGCCTCAGAGAAAAACACTATTTTGTCAAGTAGCTAACATAGCATAATCAGATGCAGCTTTATTTTTAGTAACAGTAATCTGGCTTGTTCTCTGGATGGTCTGCTCCGTTTCCTCACTAGAGAAGCGTTCAGTTTTCTGCTTGCAATTTCCACCATGTAAATTGAGAATCCGCCATGGTGCGATCACAACTGGCTTTTAAAGGGAATGGGAGATGAGACTCTGATTGGTTTATTTCACGTTACGCCCAAAACACCCCCATTACTCATTAAGAGAATAGGGACAACCCTTTTAGACCATGCGCCGGGTGCGCTAAACTTTTTTCCCGTCCTTAAACTAGCAAAAGTGGATTCGGACACGCCCTAAGTGCGCTTGCGCCGTGCGCTTTAGACCATGCGCTTAGATTGTTAAAATAGGGCCCTAAGTAATAGTTTCCATCTAATTACACAACATAACACATCAGTTTGCTTATGACAGAACTGGGCATCAAAATGTGAAATGTTAGCATAATGTCCACCTAAAGGCATATGCAAAAAAAGAAGGCAAGGCTTTAGTTAATTGTTGTGTTGTTGCTATGTCTTGGCGTTCCAATCGATCTGCTTGATCATTCGCATTTTACGAATCTCATTTTGCCTCCAACTGATATAGGACTGACAACATTAATAACTGTGTGTTTACAATTGCTTTAGAAGCTAAAGCCTGTGATTATGGTAAGGGGTGTTACATTTTTATTACACACTTGAGGTGTTCGGCCAATCAGAATGCACTAGGTCAGCTGGCCAATCAGAGCACTCTGGGGTTTTCAGAAGGAGGGGCTTTGTCAGATCATTTCAGACAGGCTGGGAATAGAGGGGCTGCAATAATCTAATGTTTTTTGAACATTAAAGCATGTTAACATATTCTAGTACACCTAATAAACAAAATATTGACCTTTTAAAATAGCATCATATGGCCTCTTTAAAGTCCCGCATAAAGAACAAAGCATGATGCTGCAGGTGCATACTTCATGCATGTGTTACATATGAGTTGTTCAAACCCACTAACCTCATGAGCTAAAACCTGTCTGTAGTGTTGTCAAAAGTACCGAGCGCGATACCAAGTTGTTACTGAAATTGTTAAAATGTGACACTTTGAGCGCTGTTGAGCGGATTCATCAACAGATATGTCTGTGATTGGCTACAATGATTAACGCACAGGAGCGTTTGAATTTGAAAGTGTTTTAAAAGCGGGAGTTTTTGAAAGCAGGTGTCTAACAGCGGACCGGTGTGGTGAAAAATCGAGTCCCCCCAGGAATCTGGTCTCCTTTAGGACCCTGAGTGATCCCATTGGTTCAACTGACTTTAAATAGGTAGTATTTTTAGCGCCTGATTATAATTCCTGCAAAATCACGTTATGATTTATATTGTTTAAAGGGTTAGTTCACCCAAAAATGAAAATTCTGTCATTAATGACTCACCCTCATGTCGTTCCACACCCGTAAGACCTTCATTCATCTTCAGAACACAAATTAAGATATTTTTGATGAAATCCGATGGCTCAGTAAGGCCTCCATTGACAGCAAGATAATTGACACTTTCAGATGCCCAGAAAGCTACTAAAGACATATTTAAAACAGTTCATGTGACTACAGTGGTTCAACCTTAATGTTATGAAGTGACGAGAATACTTTTTGTGCACCAAAAAAACAACAACAACAAAATAACGACTTTATTCAAAGTCACTTGAACCATTGAAATTTCGAAATATTTCAAAACACTTATGACATAACAAAGCATCGTTTACTGAAATCACGTGACTTTGGCAGTTTGATACACGCTTCGAACTACTGATTTGAAACAAAATATTCGTAAAGCTTCAAAGCTTCATAAAGCAGTGTTTTAAAATCGCCCATCACTAGATATTGTTGAATAAAGTCGTAAACGCACAAAAAGTATTCTCGTCGCTTCATAACATTAAGGTTGAGCCACTGTAGTCACATGATCTGTTTTAAATATGTCTTTAGTAGCTTTCTGGGCATTGAAAGTGTTAATTATCTTGCTGTCAATGGAGGCCTCACTGAGCCATCGGATTTTATCAAAAATATCTTAATTTGTGTTCTGAAGATGAACGAAGGTCTGTAGAACAACATAAGGGTGAGTAATAAATGACACAATTTTCATTTGATTTATAGTATATAACTGAATCTATAGGTTGTGAAATCAAGCCTTTTTCGTTCTTACCATTTTTTTTTAGTTAGCTTTTGTACTAGCATAGCATACATCTACCAATTAGCCTGCTAGCTTAGCTTATATAGTATAATAGTAATATTATACACTATACCACATTGCTATTATTGTGTAAAATTAATATTAAATTACTTTTACAGAACATAGTACACAACAATCCTTATCCTTATAAAAAAATACATTTTTTTAGGCATGGTTGTCTTTCCAGTTTGTTTTATTATACAATACATAGGCATTCGTTTTATATTTCAAGCATGTTGTTTGTGCACCTAATGTAATAAACATCATACAATAGTGAAATGGGTTATAATTAGTCAAGACATCATGATAACAACTATTGATCAGCCATTACTGCCTGGGTCCTGAAGGAGACCCAATTCCTGGGGGAACTTGATTTCTCAGAACACCGGTTCGCTGATAGACGCCTGCTTTCGAACGCTCCTGTGTGTATCTGTGTAAACGCTCGGTGAAGAGCATCATTGATGTCTATTTACCACATGTTTTTGAAGCGTTGATCATGAACACAATGGCCAATCAGAGGCGTTTACGAATCCTCTGAACAGCGCTCAAAGTGTCACATTTTTAACATTTCTGTACTGACTTGGTATCGTGGTTGGTACATTTGACAACACTTTCTGTCTGTTTTACCTGCTCCATCCATCCATCCACCTTCTCCCATCCTCCTCCCTTTTATTTTAGGTTGTGAGAATGCTGCCACTCCATGCCTGCAGCTTTTCTTTTCTTCATTGTCATGTTTGTGAACCGATAGCTGGTGTTGTTTTGTGTTCAGTGCTGGCGTGAGTGCGGCCCCGGGCTTCCTGTTGAGATCTTCTTCATCACTTTAAGCAGTCGTCTGAGGATGTGTCTGCTTTGTTTATCATTCACTGCTCTCCATGCCTGGTATTTGTAATTTTTTTTTTGCATGCCCTTTATTTAGCATTATGTTTTTATAATTATTCATACTTTTTAAGATGCTCAGGCTGACATTAACACTT
>VTFQ01000024.1:4182765-4245265 GCA_036281575.1 Ancherythroculter nigrocauda | reverse complement strand
ACAAATTGGAACTGTAATTACACTAGATCAATGTCTTTATTGAAAGTGATTCCAGTTTGGATGGATGGAAAGGGGTGTACTATACACTGGTGTTGAAAAAATTAAATGTCACAGTCAAAGTCCAAGTTACATCTGGTGAACAAATGACATGAGTTAAGTATTTCTGTCAATGAGTAGTTTCATCATTGTTTTGGTACTGAAACGTATCCCTGCAATTTACATCCTCTAACACACATCATTTGTTCCAAACGAGTCCGTTATTGACGCACATTCCTAACACAAACATTACTGGAGTGCGTCAGTGATAAGAGACGCCTGTACTCACATAAATTACTAGAGTAATCATCAGTTCTCCCATTCAAATAAACGTACATGTTCGTGAAAAGATTATTTTCAATGCAAAAAGTGTTGAGAATAGTCTAGCTCATTTCAGACTTGAGACATAATGCCATTTGGTCATTGTTTTATTGATACTCAGTGGGTGGGGTGGTGGTGGTGGGGAGGGGGGGTATCTATGGTTTGTACTTTCTATGGTCTATAGCCTCATCCATTTTTAAAGAGCGGCACTCTGGGGTTCGATTGTTCTGTCTATTCCTCTGTGGGGTCATTTCTGATTGGCAGCCCCTACTGTAAACCGTTCACTGGATTTAGACTATACTGCCTTTCACCCTCTCAATGCTGTCATTATGTGCAGTTGCTATGGTGACCACAAGTTTTAGGATTGAGTAGGTTTATAAGAATAGACGGCGAGCTGTTGTTTGTTAATTGCTGTTTCTCTCTCTCCCTCTCTCTCTCTGAAGAGCACATGAGTACATGTGTTAATGACAGAATGGAGAGCAGTTGACTTAGCTTACGCTGTTCTCTCCATTAAACTCTTGTGTTAACCTGACAGCACACCTTGTTGTCCTGGAGTAGTTAATATGGACATAGCTAGTCTAAACTACACAACAGCAATGTTTGTTTGTGGATTGCTTTTCTTTGTGTAGCTTTAATCAAGCTGAAAGACTTTACTTGGAACTTCTTATCCTTGATAATGGAGGTAAGTGAGTTTGGTAGATTAGTTATTTTTTGGATAGAGATCTCTGTATTTTTTGTGCTTTTTCAAAATTTTGTTATGGATCTTTTCTGTCGGAACATCCTTATAATGTTTGCTTACTCTCTGTCTCAAACCCAGGTCATTTAAAAAGATATTATTCATTCATTTTGAGGACAGAAATGATCTATACTGAACTGAGGCTTAAAAGCTTGTAGAACTGTTATTTTATGTACAATTTTAGAACATCGAGATATTGTAAAGTTCTAGAACACCATAATATTTTAAGCAAATGTTTAGATGGAAAGTTTCAGAACAGTTAGATATTTTAAGTTAACTTTTAAATTTAAAGTTGTAG
Source organism: Ancherythroculter nigrocauda (assembly GCA_036281575.1). NCBI lineage: Eukaryota > Metazoa > Chordata > Actinopteri > Cypriniformes > Xenocyprididae > Ancherythroculter > Ancherythroculter nigrocauda. Next base: position 4,243,874 of record VTFQ01000024.1, on the reverse strand, counting down.
AACAACCAGATATTTTATGTACATTTTTTAGAAGTTTTAAAACAAGATATTTAACATTAACTTTTTGAACAGCAAGATATTTTATAAACTTTTAGATGTAAAATTTTAGATCAGCAAGATATTTTATGTACTTTATTGTAACTTTTTGATGTAAAGTTCTAAAACAAGATATTTAACAAACATTTAGAACCACAAGATATTTTACATTAACTTTTAGATGTAAAGTTTCTGAACAGAAGTTTCTCTATTTTAAGTCAACTTTTACATATAAAGTTTTAGAAAAGCAAGATATTTTATGTAAACTTTTAGATGTAAAGTTTTTATAACAGTTAGATATTTCAGGTAAAGTTTTAGAATAGTAAGATATTTTACGTAAACTCAGATGTAAGGTTTTAAAACAATAAGATATTTAACATTAACTTTTAGAACAGCAAGATATTTTATGAACATTTAGATGTAAAATTTAAGATCAGCAAGATATTTTACGTAAACATTTAGGTGTAAAGTTTTAAAACAAGGTATTTAACAAACATTTAGAACAGCAAAATATTTTATGTAAACTAGCTGATGGCACTTTATTTTATATTCCTGTTCCTGTTCACCATGTACATACTATGCACTTATTACAGTAATTATGATACCGGGGTAATAACTAGGAACTAATCCTGAACTTACACCTAAACCTAACCTAACCCCTGTAGTTACCGTATATTACCCAGTATTTTATTAGGTAAGTACATGTACTGTAAAATAAAGTGCAATATAAATAAAGTATCTTGTTTTAAAACTTTAAATCTATAAGTGTACATAAAATATCTGGCTGTTCTAGATGTTTACGTTAGATGTAAAGTTTTAAAACAAGTAATATTTTAATGTAAACTTAGAATAGCAATATTTTTTATGTACATTTTTTATGCAAGATATATTACATAAGCTTTTAGATGTAAAATTTTAAACCAGCAAAACATTTTACGTTAAGTTTATTTGTATATCTGAAGTGTTTGTTTTTTTTCCTCCTTAAAATATATTGTTAACAAGATCCCCTTGACACTCCTTGTGTTGTAGTAGTTTATTTTTATTTCTAGCATTATTTTTTAAATAGTAATAGAACTAAATAATAAGAACAGTGCAGATGTCATAGAAACACATTTCTCATTTGTTGTCATTGAATGCATTTTGATGGTATTTGCAATATGGTTTATTTGATTCAATTTCTAGGACTCCAAGTTGCCGATGGCCTTAAGGAGTAACTTACTAGACCTGTTTGGACAGATTGAGCGGGAGTTTGAAAATCTCTACATTGAAAACTTGGAATGTGAGTAACCAAATAGCTTCCATCATATTTGACATTTTTAACTTTTTTGCATGACTGGACACTGTGTACATGACTTATTCTTAATGTCATGGGGACAACACAATCTTAACACATGTAGACAAACTAGTTTTAATTGAGTAATCTTCATCCTATGTTAACTAAGTGACTTTCACACTTACTCAGCATTGTCAAGATCTGAATCCTTAATTGTTATCTGTATTACAATTGATTATATTCTTTTATTAATCAGGAATACTTGTTTCTAGTCAGTCAAAGTGTTTCTCACTCATTTTTGTTTTTGTTTAATGGCCTCTAAACTTTACAGTCAACCTTTGTTGTTTCTTGTCACCCTGCAGTCACTTTCTTCTCACGTTCAAATAATTTCACTTCCATTTATACTTATCTAGAAAGTAGCTGTGTAATAAGCAGAATAATGTGCAGTCATTAACAGGGTGATGTCTTTTTGTGTGTGTGTGTGTGTGTGTGTGTGTGTGTACAATAACTAGCTGAAAGAACATATATATATATATATATATAGTGTGTAAATATTAAAAGATTGGTTTTGTTCAGTTTGTCAGCGGTCATATTATCGTAACCTCTGTTCTTGCGCAGTGCGAAGAGAGATAGAATCACTAAACGAACGTTTGGCTGGAGAAGGACAGACAGTCGACGGCGGTGATCTGAGCAAAGGAGCCTTAAAAACAAAAGGTACATGCAAAACAAAACTGACATTTAACTTCTGCATTCATAATAACGGATCATTGAACAAGCTTTTGAATAAATAATGTTGTCTTTTGATGGTTCAGAGAGAATAATTTGATAACGTTTTGCCTAAAGCTGTGTCTTTGCGTGATATGATGACGTTTAAACCCCAATTTGCTATTCAGTTTTCAAAAGAGATGTTCTGATGAAGGGGTTTGGCTATTTTAGCTACACCCATTACTAACAGGGGCATAAAATCATACCGCCATATAATCTCCTTAGGCAAACATTTACAGTAGAATGGGGCCCTTTTTGTTTCAGCTTGACAATGGTGTGGTACAAAAAGCGAGGACCATAAAGAATTGTTTTTCTAAGCTTGTCTGGTGTGGAAGAACTTAACACTGCACACTGAGCCGAGCGACCTCTATTAATATAATGAAAATGGAAAACTAACAACTAGTAATGAAATGATTAATTCGTTGTTTTTATATTTCACTCTTTTCTTGTGCACAGCTAGTCACAGCACAAGTCAACTGTCCCAAAAGCTGAAGACGACTTACAAGGCCTCCACGAGCAAGGTATGATGGTATCTACGGGGTTATCGCTCACACTGAATAAAACTGTTACTGTGTGTCAAGCTCAGAATATTTCTCTTGGTAAACATCACTAATCTCTGTAAAAAGACTTAATGTCTCAGTGCAAAGTCCTGCTCTTTCTAGCCGGCTTACAGAATTTGCTGCTTCACATATGTAGATACTGTAGAACAAGCTTGGGTTGTCACAATACCAAAATGTTATTAATACCAATGAAATCTGATGATTCATATTTCACTGTTATTGCCACTCCTTCATTTAAAGGAACCCGCCACTATTTTTGAAAATAGCCTAATTTTCCAACTTCCCTAGAGTTAAACAGTTGAGTTTTACCGTTTTCGAATCCATTCAGCCGATCTCCGGGTCTGGCGGTACCACTTTTAGCTGCAGCTCAGCATAGTTCATTGAATCTGATTAGACCGTTAGCATCTCGCTCAAAAATGACCAAAGAGTTTTGATATTTTTCCTATTTAAAACTTGACTCTTCTGTAGTTACATCGTGTACTAAGACCGGTGGAAAATGAAAAGTTGAGATTTTCTAGGCCGATATGGCTAGGAACTATACACTCATTCTGGCGTAATAATCAAGGAACTTTGCTGCCGTATCATGGGTGCAGCAGGACCAATGATATTACGCAGCGCCTGAAAATAGTCCCCAGCTAGGTAACTTCCAATGTGACCGGCACTAAGTTTGTTTAGTTGCAGAGTTGCAGTTTCTCGGCCTAGAAAATCACAACTTTTCATTTTCTGTCGGTCTTAGTACACGATGTAACTACAGAAGAATAAAGTTTTAAATAGGAAAAATATTGAAACTCTTTGGATATTTTTGAGCGAGATGCTAACAGTCTAATCAGATTCAATGATCTGCTGCAGCTAAACGTGACCGGACCTACCACCAGACCCGGAGATCCGGAAAACTGTAAAACTCGACTGTTTAACTCCAGGGGAGTTGGAAACTGAGCCTATTTTCAAAAATAGTGGCGTGTTCCTTTTTAAGTTTCATAATTATCAAGAAACTGAACGGCAGGCTATGCCTTCGCCATTAGACAACTTTGTAATTTCATCACATTGTAATACTGACACAGTTGAATAACTGGTATCGATACATCTTTTCAATTTTGGTATTGATTTGTGACATCTCTATAGCAAGCTGTTTTAGGTGGTTATGTATGTCTATGTCTGTGAATTGTGAATGAAGTGGTTCTGTGCTTAAATGCATTTTAGTTGTGCTGAGTTGTGCTCTGTTTGTTAAGCTTTCAATTACACAAACTACATATTTCATGGAGTTACATACCAATTTATCAATAGTAGAGCTGCAAAATATGTCATGCATTGATCTGACATTGAAAGTTCAATGCATCAGTTATGGAATTTCATAATCTATTGTGATATGTAACAACACCCAGTTTATTATACATTCCTGTATTATCCAAAATACAATTATTGACATTTCAAGTCCAGACTCCACTACTTCCAACACATTTTCGATTATATTTTGTTTGCATGTGTACGATTCAAAATAATTTTGAATTGTACCAAAATATTTGCTTATTTTTGTTTTCACCGTGCATCACATAATTTAGTACAAAATCATAATTAAATCATACACTGCAAAAAATAACTAGTATCTGTGTACACTGTTTTGCTTATCCGCTTATTTGCTTATTTTTAATTTATTAATTTTTTTGCTGTGTAGTTACTATTTTAAATGTTTACAACCCTAATCTTTTGTGTTCTTACCAAAATGGTAGGGCTGGGACAATACATTGATTATCGATTTGCAATATAATGAATCTGGATCGATTCTGATATTTTCCGAATGTATCGCGATTCTGTCTCGAATCAATTCTGAGCTTAGTTTTGAACAGCAGATGGCACTACGTGCTTTAGAAACACACATACTCTGCTTGCTTCCACTTCCTTTACACCAGTGCCATTCCCCACTTTGGAGGTAGGGAAGGGTTCCGAGCCCCACCTGTCTCCAATCGCCCCAACAAAATGTTAATAAACTAGGCTTTAAGTTTAACTGTTAAAATGTATTAACTTATTTTATTAACATTACATTTTAAAACATTACATTAAATAACAGCATTAAAAACTTTCAACTAGAGAAAATAAAAGTGCAATTATATTATCACTTTGCATTTTATTTATTATACATAAATTATAAATTAAATATTATTTGAGTTTTTTTTTTACGCGACCATTATTTTAGAACATTTCCCCTTATTGTTTCCATGGCGACGCGTCATGCACCAGCATGCACCGTAGCCACAATAACACTGTATGACAGATGTAACGCTTTTATTTAGTTTCTCCTTTTTTATTCAAAATATTCACAAACTTGCTTACCATGTCATCAACTATCTGATATTCTGATTCTCAAATATGTAGAAGTGCGTGTGTTTTGTTGTTTAAAAACGTTAATAAATGATCTTGATCTATAACGCGAGATAGGCGCCGCCATGTTTGTTTGCGCAGCTGTTCAGCGAGCCCTGACAGTCGGATTTATAGGACGTGAATTCATCAATTTCTCCCGGAATTCATGTAAGTAAGTGGCCGGTGATCTGGGAGAAAAATAGAGTAAACTTTATAGTTACTTATACTATGTGTGTCTGATATGAATAAAACACGTCAGCAAATTATATTTGAATTGATTGTTACTGCTGCTTCCATAGACATCAATATGTACTTTACAAACTCTAAATGTATTGTTTTACTAGTACTTATGTATATTTAAATGTCTGACACCTAAAAAAAAACATTTTGTTGAAAACACTGCATAGTTGTGATAAATGACAAGCGCTGCTGAACGTGTCCATCTCTGGCTCAGCGCCAACCAAAGTGCGAAAGCACAGTTTGAATCTGGCAGTTAAGTGACGTCACTGAACATTCTAAATCCCATATTTGGGACCATACTCTCATCGGCACAGAAATAAAAATCCCATATGTGGGACAGGACTCAAAAGGTTAAAAGAGATGGGCACAAAAATGACCAAATTTCCTCTCGTTTGTCGCACCCCACCTGTCATGTCTCTATTCCCCACCAGTGGTGTGCGCCCCACACTTTGAGAAACGCTGCTTTACACACACCACTTAAACCTAAAATAATCATTCATAAAGTTTGAAAAGGTTGAAGCGAATTACAAGGGTGTTCTCAGTGGGCTGTGTTTACATTAATCTTGTGTCATAAAAGCATTCTGAGCTGAGGTGCAAGTACATTTAACCACTTACATGATCTTACATAACACACGAGCACTCTTCTTCGTGAGCATTTGAGTGTGCGGTTAAAAACTATCTTAGAGCACCATTTGCTGTTAAAGGATTAGTCCACTTTCAAATAAAATTTTCCTGATAATTTACTCACCTCCATGTCATCCAAAAGCCCTTTGAAGCTGCACTGAAACTGTAATTTTGACCTTCAACCGTTTGGAGGCAATTGAAATCCACTATAAGGAGAATAATCCTGGAATGTTTTCATCAAAAACCTTAAATTTCTTTTCGATTGACAAAAGAAAGACATGAACATCTTGGATGACATGGGGGTAAATTATCAGGAAAATTTCATTTGAAAGTGGACTAATCCTTTAAAAACTAAACTCAGAATCGATTTGAGAGAGAAAATGTCCAGAATCATTGTATCGTGAATCGAGAATTGATGTATTGTCCCATCCCTAGTCTTGCCCAAATAGCTGTTTGAAACCCAGTTAGGCATCCAGAAAGCTCATGTTTTCAAATGTCATAACTTCTCTCAACTTTCGACATGGGTCCATTATTGGAACCAAGCACCTTGTTTACCTGTAGACTTTTGAATATAGAGCTGAATATGGTGCTGATTCAATTTTAAAATCATCTTTTTTTTTAACGTTTTGATCCTCATAGATTACAATTGTTCTTTTCTCTCGGTTTCATTGATGTAGCGCTCAAATTCTTTCCCTGGGAAAGTAGGTGGACCTCGCAACTTCAATGTAGGAAACTGGGAGTTATGGGGTGGAGACTCATGGGTAATTAACTCCTCAGTGTGCCAAAATGCATGAACTATCCAACAGTTGGGGGTCATAACCCAATAACAATGCTCTTGAGGGCAAGCCATCAATCTGTGCTGATCTGGCTATCTAACACTAATTCAGCATTATACAACACGTTAAGACAATGTCTTGTAAATATCAATGAGTATCAAGAAATATCGCTTATGGAAGTTCTGAACAGTTGGCTTGGCTTGGAAACCTCTGATCTTGATGTTCTTAACTGCCAGCAAATCTTACCCCATTCAAGCATTTGGCCAGAGCACATCGAAATTCCTGAATTGGTTCATGATGAAAAAAGCCTATCATAATGTACTAGATCTTTAAACGTTTAAATGTTCTGTGATCAATTTTGTGTACAAGCCTAAAAAATAAAGAAATGCCATGGCTAAATATCTTGATGGTGACCAGGGCCAGATGTGCTGGCTAGGAGAGAACCAGGACAGCTGACTAAATCTAACCAATGATATTACCGTATTTTGTCTTTGAAGAGTTTAGATGGCCTTTTTTTGTGAAATTTTTGTTCTAACAACCTGGCAGCAAAAATTTCTTTAACTCTTTAATTAAATTCACACTTTTTAACATTAAAAGTTGATCCCCCTGCTGAGTAGTTCTGTAATGTGGTATCCCTCATACAAACCCTTCCCTTCAAAAACACTAGACACGGCAGAAGAGAAAACACCAACAGCTCTTTCCCCCGTTACAGTGAACATTATTAACTGATATTTCTTGTTTAGTCAGTGTTGAAAATGCTCTCTTGTTTTCAGACTGTACATAGTGTATTTCTTAGTGTACTTTTACTCTGTTCTGCTTTTGTAACACCATAAAAAGTATTGAAAATGTTAAATATTAATTGGTTAAAATTAGGACTTCATTCACTCAATGAAAAACCTTTATGAATCAGCTGTATGCTGAAGCTGAGAAAGTCTCAGAACAGGAAAAAAGTGTAAAAAATTATTTCAAGTAGCAATATTTATTTTTAATTCATTGTTATTACATATCCATTACACACCAATATTGTTTTATTAAAGGATTAGCTCATTTCAGAATTATTGTCATGATAATTTACTCACCCCTATGTCATCCAAGATGTTTATGTCTTTCTTTCTTAAGTTGAAAAGAAATTAAGGTTTTTGACGGAAACATTCCAGGATTTTTCTACATATAGTGAACTTCAACAGGGTTTAGCTGGTTGAAGGTCCAAATTACAGTTTCAGTGCAGCTTCAAAGGGCTCTACACGATCCCAGACGATGAATAAGGGTCTTATCTAGCGAAACAATCGGTCATTTTCTAAAAAAAAAAAAAAAAAAAATGTATATACTTTTTAAGCACAAATGCTCATCTTGCACTGCTCTGCGATGCGGCATGCATTATGTAACCTCGTTAGAAAGGTCACGTGTGATGTAGGCGGAAGTGCCGCGGTAGAGCGAAAAACTCATTTTCTCCAACTTCAAAATCATCTGACATCATTGTTTACCTTTTCTTTTGTAAAAGGTGCTTCACTAGTCTTTGCACGTTCGCTTTGTAGACTCTGGATCGGTACTTCCGCCTACATCACGTGTGACCTTTCTAATGTGATTACGTAATGCTTGGCCGATCACAGAGCAGTGCAAGATGAGCATTTGTGCTTAAAATGGTTTATTTTTTTAGAAAATTACCAATTTTTTTCGCTAGATAAGACCCTTATTCCTCATCTGGGATCATGTAGAGCTCTTTGAAGCTGCACTGAAACTGACATTTGGACCTTCAACCCCTTGAACCCCAGTGAAGTCCACCATATGGAGAAAAATCCTGGAATGTTTTCCTCAAAAACCTTCATTTCTTTTCGACTGAAGAAAGAAAGACATAAACATCTTTGACATGGGGGAGAGTAAATTATCAGGAAATTTTAATTCAGAAGTGAACTAATCTTTAAGAATAATAATTGTATTGTTTAAAAAAAAAAAAATCTTTTCTTTGAAATTCTTTGTTTTTTTTTTGTTTTTTTGTTTTTCGTTAAAGGGTTGGTTCACTCAAAAATGAAAATTATCCTGTGATTTACTCACCCTCAAGCCATCCTAGGTGTATATGTCTATCTTCTTTCAGACGAACACAATTGGAGATATATTTAAAAATATCCTGGCTCCTCCAAGCTTTATAATAGTAGTGAATGGTGCTCCTGATTTTGAAGTCCAAAAAAGTGCATCCATCCATTATAAAAAATAATCCATATGGCTCCAGGAGGTTAATAAAGGCCTTCTGAAGCGAAGCAATTTTTTGTAAGAAAAAATATCCATATTTAAAACTTATAAATTCTAATACCAAGCTTTCGGTGGACGACACAAGAGTAACCCCTGAAGTGATGTATGACGCAGGATGTAGGAGTAGCGTAATTTTAGACGCCTCTCGCGGTTCAAACAAATTGAGCTGTGCAACACACTCAAGCTCCTCTTCTCTTATATCGAAATCCTCACATTTATCTTTAAAAAAATTATCATTTGTTTTGTTTTTCTCTCTCCTCTGTGCTTCCGCGTTCGTCATTGTGTCATGCATCAGGTCAGAGGTTACTCTTCCACCTCAAATTGATGCGTATGGTCGTCAGACGGAATAGAGCTGTTATAGTTAACAAAGTTTTAAATATGGATATTTTTCTTAAAAAAAAAAAACACCACTTCACTTCAGAAGGCCTTTTTTTATCCCCCTGGAGCCATATGGATTACTTTTATGATGGGTGGATGCACTTTCACAACCATTATAAAGCTTGGAGGAGCCAGGATATTTTTAAATATATCTCCTATTGTGTTTGTCTGAAAGAAGATAGTCATAGGATGAGTAAATCATGGGATCATTTTCATTTTTTGGGTGAACTAATCCTTTAAGCTGTGCAATCGTTAACTATTAATCATAAATCACACATCACAGCCTTACATAAAACAAAGTACTGTGTTCACATAGTTTAGAGAATATTTTCAACTTAACACCAAAAGTATTCCAGTGTCTGTTGCTGTTGTGACTTTTCTTTTTTTTTTTATATATATATATATATTTAAAATTAAATCATAATATTGTATGAGTAATAGCTATTAGTAATAGTAATAGGTTTTATGTAACTTTTAAGTATATTGTACATGAGAATTCAAGGAATTTCATGATTGTCTTCGGACATGTTTTATGAACTCTAAATGAGGAGCTTGGTCAGTATAATGTTTTCTAATATTAAAGAGCATTTTCACAGTGCTGAGATGAGGGCTCATTGTGCTTGCTGTGTTTGCTCTTACCTTCAGTGAAATTTTGAGCTCAGCAGTGCTTATTAGTAGTTAGGCTGCATTATTGACATGCTTGCATACTTTCCTCAGTCCATTGCTTTATATAAGTCATTTGCTTCTTGTGATGCCAAAACATTTGTTAAAGTTAGGACAATGTACCTCAATACTTCTTTATTCTGAACATTGCCTTTTACAAATACTATTAGGGATGCACTGATATAGAAATGTTGGCCGATACCAATTTTTATGATTTTATCTTAAGACTGCAGGCCAGTATCATATTACTGTTGAAAAAAGAAAATGAGATTTACACTTAAGTTTTCAGTTAAATGTAAGTTTAATTACAATTAATTAAGAATTTGACGTTTCACTTTATAAAACAAAACTTAAGAAACAATAATGTACAATGTGAAATGGTCACTGATAAATATCGTGCATCCCTAAATATTACAGCATTTTTTTGTATTATATATATGTGAACCTTTGTTGGTGTCATCGCTGTAGGTATGAAGAAAAGATTACTGTACCAGATTGGTTATTTAGAGTAGTACAACTATTTTGATGTTTTCAGAAGGGGCACTTTTATTCATTCTAGTCAAGTATAGATCCTGTTAAAATATCTAAATACTAAATGATCTGCAAAATTTAAATTAGTGATCTACCGATCACTAATTTACTAATTTCACTATGTTTCAAAATTTTTGGGTCAGTAACATTTTTATTTCTTTTTATTGATAAAGGGTGCATTAAAGGCACAATATGTAAATTTTCGCCTCTAGAGGTCGCTTGTTCAAAAAAAGGCGTAGGTTGACGATGCCTTGATTTTGCGGAATCATGGGAGGTGTTGACTCGGGCAGAAATCATGTTCATGGATGAGATTATTAATGTTACTGTAGTATGAAGCAGAGCAGGGCCGAGTGATATGCGAGCAGAAACGAGGCCGCTGGAGCGTTTGCTAATGAGAGATGAGCACGACACACGCCTTGAGCAGAGGAACTTTTATTATGCCACAGATGAGCGCTTCTGCTTCTTCCGGTCAAGTGTACATGGGGTAACGCAGCGCTGTTTTATCATGTTAGATACATTTGTGTGTTGAAAGTTGTTATAGTGCTACTCTGCATTCGCTCAGCGGCTGCTATGAGACACTTGTTGCACACTGATAAGCTAGATCGATATTAGTCATGGTAAAACATGGTATTCGCGGTAAATCAAGAAAATGAGATTTAAATAATAAGACTTACTGTGTTGAGCTATATATCAATGATTAGTTTTCTGTCGATGAATGTATCCTAACAGTTGCTCACCTGTCTAATAAAACACATAATATATTAAAGCGTCTTTGGTGTTTCCATGGTTTCTACAAAACAAAACCGAAAACTGAGGATAACGTGGGTATGAGGTCATTGATAGGCGAGACATGTCCTGGTTAAAATTGCTTATTTCTCTGGATTTAAACATTCTTGGAAACATTTGGGATAATGTAAGTACACAAGTCAACAAAATGTATAACATTGTTTTTTGTAGTGATTTTTGGATATTTTAATCCAAAAATCTTACATATTGTGCCTTTTTAAATTGATCAAAAGGGACAGTAAAGACCTTTGTAATGTTTACAGTGATTTATATTTCAAGTAAATATTTTCTGTTCATCAAAAAAAACTTGAAAAATGTATCATGGTTTATACAAAAATATTAAGCAGCACAGCTGTTTTTAACATTGACAGTGTGACCTTTTTCTTGAGCACCACATAAACATTTTAGAATGATTTCTGAAGGATCATGACACTGAATTGCATACACATTAAAATATATTCAAATAGAAAAGTTTTTTAAAATTGTAATAATATTTCAGAATATTACTGTGTTGTTGATTTAAAAACAAAAAACAAAAACAAAAATAAACAGGTAAACATAAGAAACTTATAAAATCATTTAATCATTATCCTACAGACCCTAAACCTTTGAACGGTAGTGAATCAACCAGGCCAGATAGTTCATTTTGGACAGTATTTGGGCCCTTTTTTAAAGTTCTAATCTAAAACACACATCCATATCAGTGGAGTAAAGTAGTTCAACAGGAAAGGTTGTGTGTTACAGTGATTGTACCACATTTTCTGTTATTGAAGATCTTTTGAGTGAATTTTAATTATTGTGTAGAATAGTTGTTTGTGTAATTTCAGCACTTTTGTAAATGTGTCGTTTACTGCCATTAAATTGTATTGTATTACATATCTACTATATGCGTCTGCAACATAGGAGCTAATGACCACCTTGCTCTCTCAGCTCAGCTTCTTTCCCTTTTCAGTTATGATCCATGTATAGTTTTCAAAATGTATGAACAGTTTTCTCATTCGTTTGTATTTTTAATTAATTTAGTCATGTTTTGTATGCTTTTATATATTTTAACGTTATTTGATGGATGTTCTTTATTTATGTTTGTTTGTTTGGGTGTTTTAATTTGAACTTTCCCATTTCAGAAGTATTGACTACGCTCTCCTTTCATAGACCTTGATCTTGTGTGAGAGACTGTATGACTGAATGCAGTGTGTTCATACAATCCAGCTGTAACCACATGACGTGTGTTATAAGTGTAGAGATGTTACAGTCATGTATGGTTTAAGTATTCCCCATGCTTCTGTGCTGCTTACTGTCGCTCTGTAGTTAGATCTCTGTGTGTGTGTGTGTGTGTGTGTGTGTGTGTGAGGACCTCTGATCAAATGCTCACTCTCCTCTCCGTCCCTCAGATTGTGTCCAGTTTTAAAGCCACCACATCTCGTGCAGTTTGTCAGCTGGTCAAGGAGTATGTGGGACACCGGGATGGGATATGGGACCTGGCCGTGACTCGGATTCAGCCGTTGGTTCTAGGCACAGCTTCAGCAGGTAAATCTGCCACAGCCACTCTTATCTTATATATTATTTTAATTCAGTTAAGACTTTTTTTAAGTCTTTTTTTTTTATTTTTATATTTTCTTATATTTTTGAACAGTGGAAAAAAAAAAAGGTGTAATAGGGGTGTAACAGTTCAAATTACTCACGATTCGGTTTTTATCACGGATTTAGGATCACGCTTTTAGTACGATTAAGTATGTTCTGGTTCTATGGCCTGGGTGATCCCATCTCCTTAGATTCCTGAATCCTTGCCGAGTCCAACGATACCAACATGTGTTTTTGCATGTTTCTTATGTTTAGTGCAGTGTTGTAATTTAACGTTTTAACAACATTTGCGAATATTTTCGAAACTGTCCAGTCAAGACGAAAACATAGGTCTTTGAATGTACGCTAGAGGGTAAATGTCAAAATTTTGATAGTATGTGGCAAAAAAATGCAATCAATGTCAGGTGTGGGTAATTTTTTACATGCTTATACATATAAATGTCTATAACTTCTAAACAAAATGAGATATTTTCACCACATTTAACATACTTGTGTATGGGGGCACTCTGAGGACACACAAAAAGTGGAAAAGTGGTGGGACTGTGCCACTTGGTGGCACTATAATTGAACAAACATGAAATTGGTTCTAAATACAGTACCGTTGGTCTGATTGACTTCAAAACTGACATGCAGTGTCTTTGTCTCAGTTGCTATCATAGTCCATTATGATATTGTTGGTTTGCTGCTAGCTTCCTTGTTTTCCTCTGCTTGGTCCCTTAATTGCTGCTTGCAGCTATATTATTATGACATTATTACAGTTTAAAATAACTTTTCTTATTCAATAGATTTTAAAATGCCATTACTCCAGTCTTCAGTGTCATATGATCCTTCAGAAACCATTTTATCATTCATTATTTAGATCACTGTTCCATGCTGTGGAGTATTGAGACGGGGAAGTGCCTGTTAAAATATGCCGGCCATGCTGGATCAGGTATGAATCTCTTTTCACAGTACGCTTGTGTTAAAGTTTTGTGTCCTTTGGGACAAGTGTTGATTTTGTGATCTTGTGTTTGGAGATTAGTTTCTTCAGATTTTACATACTGTGGGTTTGGTATGTTTTATTGGGTCTAATGAATGTTTTTTTTTTTTTTTTTTTTTATTCTTGCAGTCAACTCCATTAAGTTCCACCCCACAGAGCAGATGGCACTTACAGGTATACATCAACACATTCAATTGTTTGTTTTTGAACAATGTCTTTCATTTTCCTTTATTTAACAAGTTAAAAACTTCATTGAGGAAAAACAACAACAACAACAGAACTCTTTTACAAGAGTGATCTGGCCAAGAAAGCCGCAGCAAATAGCATACAAATTTACAATTTCGACCACAATACAATACAAAACGATCAGGAATCACAGCAACAATTTACCGGGGATAAAACATAAGTCTTTTAAAAGTACTTTAAATTCATTTAGTTAAGAGATCATGAACAACTTTAAAATATTTTGTAGATTATTCCATGCAACAGAAGCATTATACTTAAAATCTTTTACCCAACTCTGTTTGGGCCTGAGGAACATTCAGATATAACAGGACATTTGAGTGAAGATTATAGTGTACTTTATTATATTTCCTTTGGTGAAAATCAGATCAACACATTTTTTACTTCTCTTAAAAAAAAAAACAACAACAAAAAAACAAACATAAAGAAAAATAATATTCAGCTGGAAATAATTGGATTGTGAAAAATGCTTGATAATATTATACATCCCGAATTCCGGAAATGTTGGGACATTTTTTTTTTTTTTATTTGAATAAAATGAAAACTAAAAGACTTTCAAATCACATGAGCCAATATTTTATTCACAATAGAACATAGATAACATAACAAATGTTTAAATGGAGAAATTTTACAATTTTATGCACAAAATGAGCTCATTTCAAATTTGATGCCTGCTACAGGTCTCAAAATAGTTGGGATGGGGACATGTTTACCATGGTATAGCATCTCTTCTTTTTTGCAAAACAGTTTGAAGACGTCTGGGCATCGAGGTTATGAGTTTCTGGAGTACACTTTTATCCACTAAATGAGCTCATTTCAAATTTGATGCCTGCTACAGGTCTCAAAAACATTGGCACGGGGGCAAAAAATGGCTGAAAAAGACATTTTGAAAAGATTCAGCTGGGAAAACATCTAGTAACTAATTAAGTTAACTGATATCTGGTCTGTAACATAATTAGCTATAAAAGTGATGTCTTAGAGAGGCAGAGTCTCTCAGAAGTAAAGATGGGCAGAGCTGTGAAAGAGTGCATAAAAAGATGCAATACTTCAAAAACAATGTTCCTCAACGTCAAATTGCAAAGGCTTTGCAAATCTCATCATCTACAGTGCATAACATCATCAAAAGATTTAGAGAAACTGGAGAAATCTCTGTGTGTAAGGGACAAGGCCGAAGACCTTTATTGGATGCCCGTGGTCTTCGGGCACTCAGACGACACTGTATCACTCATCGGCATGATTGTGTTAATGACATTACTAAACAGGCCCAGGAATACTTCCAGAAACCACTGTCGGTAAACACAATCCGCCGTGCCATCTGCAGATGCCAACTAAAGCTCTATCATGCATAAAGGAAGCCATAAGTGAACATGGTCCAGAAGCGCTGTCGTGTCCTGTGGGCCAAGGCTCATTTAAAATTGACTGTTTCAAAGTGGAAAAGTGTTCGATGGTCAGACGAGTCCAAATTTGACATTCTTGTTGGAAATCACGTGTCCTCGGGGCTAAAGAGGAGGGAGACCTTCCGGCGTGTTATCAGCGTTCAGTTCAAAAGCCAGCATCTCTGATGATATGGGGGTGCATAAGTGCATACGGTATGGCCAGCTGGCATGTTTTGGAAGGCACTATGAATGCTGAAAGGTACATAAAGGTTTCCAGATGCTGAATTGTGCTGAATTGGCCTGCCTGCAGTCCAGATCTTACACCTATAGAGAACATTTGGTGCATCATTAAATGAAAAATTCATCAAAGACGACCACAAACTCTTCCGCAGCTGGAAACCTCTATCAGGCAAGAATGGGACCAAATTCCAACACCAAAACTCCAGAAACTCATTACCTCGATGCTCAGACATCTTCAAACTGTTTTGAAAAGAAGAAGAGATGCTACACCATGGTAAACATGCCCCCGTCCCAACTATTTTGAGACCTGTAGCAGGCATCAAATTTGAAATGAGCTCATTTGGTGCATAAAATTGTAACATTTCTGTTTAAACATTTATCTATGTTCTGTTGTGAATAAAATATTGGCTCATGTGATTTGAAAGTCTTTTAGTTTTCATTTTATTCAAATTTTAAAAAAAAAACATCCCAACATTTCTGGAATTCGAGTTGTAGAACAGTATTATTTTTTTTTCTGTCTGCGTAACATTGGTTTCATCAGCAGAAAAGATTGATACTAGAGTCCATCTCTCACTATGAATCTGCTAATTGGGGGCTCGTCCGGGATTTGAACCTAGGAAGTCTCGCAGCCGAAGCTAGAATCAAACCCTGCCTAGATGATTCATTTATCCCGTGACTGAAGGCCATGTTGCATTTAATATTTATTCTTCCAAAAGACTGACATATTTTTTTTATATCTCTATTTGCATCTCTTCCCCCCACCTGTCAGATGCTTTTAAATGTGATTTGAAAGATGACTGTCCTTTTTTTTTTATATAATGTTCCATCTGTGTTTGTTTTGTCTGTGTTTCCTGACAGCGTCCGGGGACCAGACGGCACACATCTGGCGTTACATGGTACAGCTGCCACTTCCCCTGCCCCCAGCAGACATCAGCGTGAGTGCTAAAACACACACACCATCTTGTTTCTGCCTCTGTTTTATGTAATAGTGCTCCTCTAGAGCAGTAGTTGTCATCCAAGTGCCTCAACATGAATATTGAAATCAGTACAATTTATCTGCAATTTTTGTGCACAATTTATCAGTGCATGTTATTCGACTGAAGAAAATATTTTGTGGTCTTAATATTTCAAGAAAAAATAATAATTTGCTCCACCTCTGAAACAGCTTTACTCATTCAACATTTTTTCCCCCACACTGAATATTCTGTTTTACTTGTAAACATGCCAAAATTAGGGAGTAAAATAGGTTTCTGAATTCCTGAAGAATTACCCTGTTATTTCTGTTATTTCATGATTTTTTTTTTCTGTCACGCTCCTATTTTTTGTTTACTTAAAGCTACACTATGTAACTTTTTTTTTATATATATATATATATATATATATATATAAAATAACAATGTTATTAATAAATGAGTGCAAAAAATCCATCTTCCAGACCATGTCTTTAACCAAATACACTCTGATAAACCTATAATAATGATTAATGTTTTAGGGCTGTTAGGATGGACTTTGCGGGAAATTGCTTTCATACGGCATTTGCCCGTTATTCATGTTATTTTAGTATCGCTGTGATACCAAGGGAAAATTTACAAATTGTTTTCAACAAAAAACTGGAAAATTTTTGTGTTTTGGAAAACGCAAGCTTTTGGGGAAAAGGGTTTAAAAGTGCTAGTTTTTGAAAACGGTACTGCTATTGCCCCCAATTAAACAACAAAAACGAGAATTTGTGAAAACGGTGACTGTGATTACGACGATTGCATGTTCAGTCTATATGCACATTGTTTTTTTGTTATTTTTAAAGAGTAACATCGCCAACTACTTGCCTGGCAGCAGAATACAGCTTTTTAGTCATTTTCGTGGATCCGTGAGAATGAGGATCATTTTGACAACATTGTTGTCTGTACGTGAAAAACGCAAAGAAAAAAACTTGTTTTTAATACATCGATTTCGTGTAAATGTAGCCTAAATTATTTTTTACTAAATTAGTTTTAATTTTATATTTTTCATTTTATTTTTAGTTAAAGTTTTAGTACGTTTGTCTTTTATTAGTTGTCTATTTATGTTTTATTAATTTATTTCAGGTTTACTTAAACTAAATGAAAATGAGAAATGTTGCTTTGACAACTTGCTGAAATAAAAGTTAATTTAGTTAACGTTTACGTCATTTCAATGAATGAAAATATTTTTTTGTGGTTTTAGTTAACTGTGATAGTTCTGACACAGAGAAAAGCAGCTGCTAGTATGAAGCTGAATGTTTGTTGATGCAATGAACGAGAAAATCATGACCGTGATCATTCAAAACTGCAAACCTCCAGCAAGATGCATGCAGATTTATTTTTTAACTGCTAGAATTTGCAAAGTGTAGCTTTAAAATGTTCAGTAATTATGGTTGCAATCACATTTAATTTTATTTATTTATTGGTGAAAGTCTGAATTAGCTTTAAAGGGTTAGTTCACCCAAAAAATGTAAATTATCACCCTCAAGCCATCCTAGGAGTATATGACTTCTTTCAGACTCGGAAATATATTTAAAAATATCCTTGCTTCTCCAAGATTTTTAGTGGTTGGGAGGGGGGGGGGGGACACATTTTGAAGCCAGAAAAAAATTCATCCATCCATCATAAAAGTAATCCATACGGCTCCAGGGGGTTAATAAAGGCTTTCTGAAGAGAAGCGATGCGTTTTTGTAAGAAAAATATCCATATTTGAACTTAATTTACAATAATAGCGGCAGACGGCCGTATGCATCGATTTGCGGTGGAAGAATAACCCTCTGACCCGACACATAACGTAATGACAAATTCGGAAGAGCAGAGGATAGAGCAAAACAAAACACTGGTCATGAATTTTTAAAAGGGAAATGTAAAGAGTATGTGTACAGTCGTCTGCCAAAAGCTAGTTTTAAAGTTTTAAATATGGATATTTTTCTTACAAAATCACATCACTTTGCTTCAAAAGGCCTTTATTAACCTCCTGGAGCTGTGTGGATTATTTTTTTATAATGGACAGATTAATTTTTTTGGGCTTTGAATCAGCCCCCCCTCCCCCTTCACTACCATTATAAAGCTTAGAATAGCCAGGATATTTTTAAATATTTCTCCGATTGTGTTCATCTGACAGAAGATCGTCATATACACCTAGGATGGATAGAAGGTGAGTAAATGATGGGATAGTTTCAATTTTTGGGTGAACTATCCCTTTAAATCCATTCTTCTTCTTTTTTAACATGCCTTTATTACAGCTGTGCGTTTCCCCTCTGAATTAGGCCTCGCTGGACGATGACGTGGACTTCTCTGATAAAGACGAGGCCGACGGGGAGGCAGATGGGCCTAATGAATGCCCCACTATCCGTGTCGCCACTACGACCTTGAAGAGCCACCAGGGGGTAGTGATTGCAGCTGATTGGCTGGTGGGAGGAAAGCAGGTGGTCACTGCATCCTGGGACAGAGCCGCCAACCTCTATGATGTAGAAACCTCTGAGCTGGTGCACACCCTCACAGGTGAACATATCACTGCTCTTGTGACTGTGTTGGTTTCCTTTGACAGGGTTTTGGGTCGTACACCTCTGTTTTACACGTATGTGGGTGTGTTTGCAGGTCACGATCAAGAGTTGACCCACTGCTGTACTCATCCCACCCAACGTCTGGTGGTGACTTCATCCAGGGACACCACCTTCCGCCTGTGGGACTTCAGAGATCCCTCCATCCACTCAGTCAACGTCTTCCAGGGCCACACAGAGTAAGTCACCTGACTTTTGACTGTCTACATAAAATAAGGTACAAAATGAACACTTGCCAAGTGCTAAATTGGTAAAAATTGGTGCCAAATGAGAGTAAAACTTAAATCATTGCGATACAAAAGCTGTTCTAAAGACAAGATCAGTGACTGTCAGCCATCTGGTAACAACTTACTATCTGATATTTTGCTGGAAGCCAAAATACTTGATTGTCGTAACTCAGGAACTCTATGTGGAAAGACATTTTTACGTTGTGTCACCAAAGCGAGAAAATAAGGAACACAAACAAGTATGGGTCTCTGTGTTTGGTTACTTTTCAGCGAGAGACTGTAGCTTAAGTGATTATGAAAGTGACATGACTACATGACTCATATTTAATATAGATTTGATATAGAGACAAGAAAATATATTCTTAATCAAAAAATACAATTTCATGACTAGTAATAGATGTTTATGGCTAAAGTGCCCCATTATGCCTTTTTTAAGGTTCCTAATATTGTTTTGGGAGTCTCCTACAACAGGTTTACATGCATGCAAGGTCAAAAAGCACTTTCATTTCTCATAATATACATTTAATTTCACCTCAGTTCTCAATGATTTTTAAACGATTCGTTAGAAGCAGTTCAAAGAATCAGTCTCTCTAAACCCCTCCTTTCTGTGAGCCTACACTGCTCTGATTGGTCAGATGGCCCAATCCTTTGTGATTTGGTCTAATGCACGCACTGCGTGCCCATTGCCAAAACTGAATGACAGCTATCAATTCGCATTGTATACAATGTATGGATAGAAAAAATGGAATCGATTTTTACTGTATCAATTTGAGCCCGAGTCCGAAGATGAAACGTCTGAAGTAGTTGATCAACCAGAAACTGATTCGCAATCACGACTGGAGTAGGATGTTTCTATATGATAAGTGTTACCATAGTTAGCGATATGTAAGACGTGACCGCAGCATCACTGTTATACTTTATGTAGGTGCACCTGTGAGAACTGTATCAGAATGTCAAGCGAAGCTGAAAACCTCTTAACGTAAGATAAACATTTAGGCCAGATGTGTAAACAGACCTTTTGTCATAACTATTAACAAATTAAAAAATGGCTAAATCATTGTTTGACATTACAGTGGGTGTTTACAGTGAGAATACTTCAACTAGCATCTTAACATCCTATTACAATACAGATAGAGCTCCACTCTACTGTAATAATAAAAACACAGTTTACTTTACAGTTATGTAAGCGAACCGAGCCCACAGTAACGTTATAAACTCCTTGATCAGTACTCCAAGTAATAAGAAGACAAGCTGCATTAATCGACACATTTTAGACAATATTGGACCCACATCTGAATAGCAGAACTACAGAAACGTGAGTTAGCTGGTTAGCAGGAGACATACAGACTTGGGTGTATGTTACACAACATAACATTCAAAACTGTGAATTTTTAATGATCGCTAGAAAATATAAACATCAATTATTAATCATACTTACAGGCTGAGATTCAGAGGAGCAAGCTGGTCCAAATATACTGGGCATTGATCCATATTTTAAGCGTTTTGTGAATCCTGTGTTAAACTCCCCGAGGTTTGAGAAGCAGTCGTCAGTAAATTGACGGGAACACACAAAAAAAAAGACTGTACTGCTGTGGTATTGTTGAAAAAATATGAAAATATGAAAAATATTAAAAATGAATTTTCCCTGGCGTCTGCATGTGCAATAGGTGCACTTTCAGATTTAAAACTTTGCAGGATGTTTTCATTCACTTAGAGCTATGTTACACAATACATGAAAGGTCAATTTCAAAAATCCATAATAGGGGCACTTTAACTAAAACTATTAAAAATAGTTTTCGTTAATTGAAATAAACCTGATGTACAATATAAATATTAGATGAAAAACTTATACTTAATAAACATAAATTCAAATTGGAAATGTTGCCTTGGCAGCTAACTGGAATAAAACAAGTTTAAGTACTAAAATGACTAAAACTAAAGTGGAATAAAAATAGAAATATTAAATAACAATAATAATAAAGTTAATGAAAAAAACGCATGACTAAAACTTAAACTAAAATTAAAATTAAAGCTGAAAATATTTAAAAATAAAAGTTCATTAAAAATATACGTAAAATAATAATAATTATTTGTCAATTCTGAAGAAAAAGTTGCAAAAGTTATGATATAAGGTAGGGCTGTCAAATGATTAATCACGATTAATCGCATACAAAATAAAAGTCTGAGTTTGCATAATATATGTGGGTGTACTGTGTGTAATTATTATGTATATTTAAATACAAACACATTCATGTATATATTTGAGAAATACTTACAAGTATATGTATTTATTTATATTTTTATATAATTTTTATTATATAGAAATAAAAATATTTTGTACATAAATAACAAATTTCTCTTAAATATATACATAAATTTGTGTGTATTTATATATACATAATAATTATACACAGTACACCCACATATATTAGGCAAACTCAAACTTTTATTTTTTATGCGATTAATCACGATTAATCGTTTAACAGCCCTAATATAAGGATGTTGTGGGTAGTTGCTAGGGTGTTGCTATGTAGATGCTTAGAGTTTCGGAGTCTCATTCCAAAGTATGGCTTCCTTTCTTCTCTGGAACACACAAGCAATGAAGCCAAATTCTAGACATTAATATGTCATTTATTAAGGTTCATGGATTACATCATAGGCAGTCATTTTATGAAATGCCATCTTAAATGTCTCTGTTGTTTTTGTTCATTCTCTCTGACCACTAGATGGCAGTGCATGTACAGCATTTACAGGAAGAGCTCAGTATGCACTTTTTTCCTCCCCTTAATTTCATTCACACCAACTTCATCAAAACCAAGTAAAAGCAAACCCTTTGCTGTCTTGCTCTGTATCATTTATTTCCAGTGTTCGATCCGTCTCATTTCTTCTTTCTCAGAGCAATCCCGTTTAATACGTGTCACCAGCTGCAGTGTGAGCTGCGTTTTGGTGGTGTGTGAAATCAGTTGCGTGGTGGTTATTGCTGGTTAAGGCAGGAATGAGGAGGCGCTGCAGTCTTTGATTACCGGGGATTACACGCCGCTCATTATGTTCAAGCCCAACATGTATAATTCCGTCAGATCCCAGCGTAATGCTCTCAAATAGACAATCAGCGTAATGAGATTAGCCGGCGTACTGCTGCACGCTTCCCACTGTCAGCCCCTCCGTGCAAAGTCAATTACTGTCCTTCACTCTCATTGAGACTGACGGGAGGCGCTCTGATTTCGCCACTCGCCGATTGTTCATTTGGCTCTTGTGCATTTCTGACGAAGAGCGCCGTGGATCATCTTGCAACCACACACAATTCATTCAGTTCATTAATTACTCAAAGGGGTCATATTTAAGAAATAATGTACCAGAGGCCGTGCTATAGTGGGAATATAGTCATTGTTAGGCACGACACACAACAGAAGCGCTTTACCTGTGACTGTGTTTGCAATACTGCTTTTATAAAATGTTTATTATAATAATAATATTATAGAGGGATGGCTTTATTTAAATATTCTCTTAAATATAATTTTTTAAACTCCAGGGGCTGATTCACAAGTATTGATACAAGTATTGATTTTTACACAAATTACTAGGGACGTGACGAGATTTCTCGTCAAGGTGAAAAGCTGACTTGTGATATTGCCATGACGGAGTGAGGGTGAAATTAGGATAGAATATGCCACCGCTACATTTACATTACGCCTCCACTGTTGTTTTGCTTTTTATAAAAAATAAAAAAACATTTAATTAAGTTGAATAACAGTCGCTTCAATCCCATCCAGCTCATCCAACACAAGCTGCAGAGTCGTACATAGTGCAGCAGAAATCAGAGTTCACTGATCACATGACGAGAGTAAGTGACAAGATGACTGACAAGACCATGGTGGAGGATTTGTTGCACAACAGAGCCTAAGCGTCTGACAAATGTCTTATCTACTAGAAAATGTGATTTCAATACCATGCATTTTGAAAGCGGCTCCCTGATGCATGCAAATATCTCCCAATATGAAAGCTATATTAGGCTGGGCTGTGTAGTTGTAACCATCTCTCAACTCTGTGTCATGCTTGAAGAAAATTTTGGTCTCTATCTGCAGAGACCTAATATATTTGAGTACTTTGATTATGGTTGCACTTATTATTTGCATTTAATAAGACTAATAGAAAACATTATTCATTTTTATTTATACTTTTTTTATTTCTATGATCAATTTGTGCAAAGGAGTTCAGTTAGGAGGACAAAAGTTGTGGAAGCTCATAAATAATTTACAGTTCTAAGGTCTGAAGAGACTCGTATGAAATCATACAGGAGAGAAGCCTTTTACAGTGCTTCAATATTGTTGTCTTTTACTGCATATAATTCATATTCAGAAAGCAGAACTGAAATGACATTCACTACAAGACGATTAGTTAAAACATTTCAAATGCACCTGCAGACTATTTTTCTAGTCATGTATTTCGTTGTTGAGGATTTCTTAAAAATACTGTGTAAAAGTCTCGTTCTAGTGAATTCAATCTTGTGTCTTGTCTCGTGAGCTAACTGCCTCATCACACCCCAACAAATTACACCAAAACAAGTGATAAGTTATAATTTAGGATTTTTTTTTTTTAGGAAACATTAAATTCTAGCTAGCCTAAAAAAATATGAGTCAGCTGTTTTATTCCAACAATGTATACATAAATACAAAAGAAAAAGAGAAAAGTGTGTTAGACAAAACTGGGTAACACTTTTTTTTTTTTTTTTTAGTTTAGGGTCCAATTCTCACTATTAAAGGTGCAGTATGTAAGAATCCTGTCCGCTAGAGGTCGCTAGAAGCCTATTCATAACAAAGGCGTAGCTTGATGACGGCAAGTTTTAGAGCGGAATCTTGGGACATGTGGTCTTCACCTCAACGGATGGTGCAAAAGAATTAGGATAGGACTCGGGAAGAAATCATGTTCATGGATGAGATTATTAACGTTACTGTAGTGTGAAGCAGAGCAGGAGCGAGTGTTCTGGAGCTGAACGAGGAGCTGGAGCGATTGCACAACACACTCCGCGAGCAGCGGGACTTTTATTAAGACACAGTCGCTGGCGCCGCTTCCGCTTTTCCGGTCATGAGTATGAGGTAACGCAGCTCTGTTTATCATATTAGATACATTTGAGTGTGTTGAAAATGATGTTATAACGTTACTCTGTGCGTTCGCTCGGCGGCTGCTGTGAGACACTGTTACACACTGCAGTAAGATTGATCGATTTTACAATATCATATTAAATGCTGGATGGTTTGTGTTGATAAATGGCATGCAGTTCATTTTAAAACATATTGTATGATGGAGAAAATGCTGTATTACTGTTACTTAAAATAAAGCTGCATCTGATTATGCTATGTTAGCTACTTAATAAAACAGTGTTTTTCTCTGAGGCATGGTAAAGCATGGTACTCGCAAAAAATCAAGAAAATTAGATTTAAACAATAAGACTAAACGTGTTGAGCTATATAACAATAATTAGTTTTCCGTCTATAAATATATCAAAACAGTTGTTCCCTTGTCTATTAAAACATGCAATATATTAAAGCGTCTTTGGTGTTTCCATGGTTACTACAAAATAAAACCGGAAACTGAGGGTAATGCAGGTATGACGCCATTGACAGGCGACTCCTCACACATCCCAACGCCTTGGTTAAAATTGTAATTTTCTCACGATTTACAAATAGTTGGAAACATTTGGGATATTGTAAGTACTCAAGTGAACAAAATATATAACACTGGCCTAGTGGTTTTTGGATATTTAATGCAAAAATATTACATATGGCACCTTTAACTAGTTTCTTATTAGCAAGCATGGATATTACTCGGATATTGGCTGTTTATTGGTACTTATAGCACATATTAATGCCTTATTCTGCTTGATCATATTCTACATCCCTTAACCCTACAATACCTAAACTTAACAACTACCTTACTAACTATTAATAAGCAGTGATTAGGAGTTTGAGGCAAAAGTTGTAGTTAATAGTTATTTAATGGTGAGAATTGAACCTTAATTTAAAGTGTTATAAAGACAAAAATAAAACTAAAAAATCACACTAAAGAATTGAAATTTGATCATTGCTGCTAATAAAAAGGTTTAACTGTGTTTTACAATCCATGATAGTGTGAATGATTTTCTTTTATTTTTTTTCTTCTTTTTGTTCTCATTGTTTTAATTTGGAGGATTTAGAAATACATTCATGGTAGAAAAAAAAAAAAATCTGCATTGCATGTATATTCACTGTTGGACATTGTTAGATAAACTAAAATTTTCTTTTTAAAAGAAAAGTTTTTGATAACTATTTACTGCTTTGGTCATGTACGTGAAGAGTACAGTGTAAATTAAATGAATGTAGGTATTACCTGACAATATAACACAAACAATTATGAGGGAAAACACATTTTTCCTCTGTCGTATCATAGTTGAACTTGTTATATGTGAAGAGCTTGCACATGCGACTCTGGTATCAGACTGATTCCAGTGCTGTCAGGTTACACAGGAGTTGATGAGACGCAGCTAATTATGTTGGGCCGCTGAATTCACTCGTCACTGAGCCCTGAGCAACACTCAACACAGACAGGCGCTCGCACTCATGTCAACACTTTCACACCTGTGTATCAGTTTTTCTCATGTTTTTTCTCTATGTAATCAGACATTGGAGTGGCAAAATAAAGAAATGTGTGAAAAGTAGCTTTAGTGTTTTCAGCATCTACGAGGACCACATGAGCTTCATCTCCAGAGAAAGTTTGATTTAATTTGAAATTGTGATAGAAATATATTACTATTGTACAATAGAAAATTAAAAACAATAATACAGTTTATTAAAACAGTATTTACAGAATATCACAGGATTTTCAGCAATTTAAGCAGTAAACAAGACTTTGTGTGGCAAAAATTGAAAGGAATTGTTCAAATTTCATTTATTTTTTTTTAAGATTAATTAAATTGTACATCATAAAATGTAATGAATCACAGAATCCAGAAAATGAAAGCAACAACAACAAAAAAAAAGGATAAATTATTAAATTGTTAAAGTTTTATGATTTCAATTGATTAGACATCCTTAAACCGTTAAATTGAACACTAAATTTTGGGAAAAAATGAAACCCATTTCATAGGGCCCTAAAAATCTCACAACAGTCCCAGAATATCATAGAGACTTGAGGATAGATCCTTGACTTTTGGCCAATGGGACATGCTAGAAAACACTCAGAACACCTTACCAACTAAATAACAATGCCATGATAACCAGCCACAACCCCCTAGCATTTTGGAGATGAGTTTTCCTCTGAATATGTAACGCCTGACATGGAAAGTTTGACTTCGAAGTGCATCGAAAAGCTTAATGAATGAGATGTTTGACAGGAGATAGCAGCGTGTGTGAGTATTCCTGCATGCAGATGTGTGTGTGTGTGGGCTGTAGAGACAGCTGTTGGTTGTAATGAGTGGCGTACAGTGCAGTGTGTGTGTGTGTGGGTTGATTGAGTCACGCATGAGAGACAGAGAGAGGGTGTTGTGCTGTCAGTGGGAGTGAATGCTCTGCTGCACTGGGACCGTAAGATGAATGAGCTCTGCAGCGCTCCTGGCAGGAGCTGAGGACCTCCTAAAGACCAGACACACACACTTACACACCTTCACACAGGCTGAGTTTATATTCATTCAAGCTGAGCATGTCTGTGGGTCCATGCATAGCACACATACATGAGTCATGCTAGACCTTTCTCTCTCACACACACACATGCTCATCTCCTGATTCTGATTTCCCATCATTCAGACTTCCTATCCATCTGACATCCTGCTATCCTCACTTCCCTTCACTTCCTCCACTCATTCATCAAGTCAAGACTCAGACACCACACACATACACGCTCATAAACACACATTTACCAAGTTGTGTGGTTTCTTCTTTTTACCCCATAATGGGTAGCCCCGCCCACAATGGAATCCCATTGGTCCAAAATCCAGCTCCACATAGCTGTATAATAAACATTGGATTTCTTTATGAACTTTTTGAACTGGCAAAGTTTTGGGTGAATCGACTTACAATGGAGAGACAGAAATCACTCAAGTTTCATTAAAATATTTTCAAAAATAAATGAAAATCTTAGGGGCCATTCACACAGAAGACATTTTTTTCATTCCACTGCAATATTTTTCATTTGTTTTTCTATGTAAATGTGTACTAAATGGATGTGTTTGACCATTGCATTTGCATCTTTTGCGCTTGCGCTACATAATAATGCGGGAATATAGTCTTTGCGTGTGTGTCAACAACTACAAATAAGCCACAATAAGCTTGTGGAGCGAACTTGTCAATCATCTTGATGGATGATGCAGAGGAAACTCTGACCAATAAGAGAACAGTTTTATTCGCATGTGACTTGCATAAACACATTTTGGTATGCTTTGAAATGTTGCCTTGTGAAAACGAACCGAACCAAGAGGAAAATGCAATATTGTAACTAATTAAGTCCCTGTTTCGAACAAAGCAAACAATCTATGGATCTGAAGACACCCTAAAACAAGTAAATGATTACAGAATGAGGAAATGACAGAATTTTCATTTGAGTGAACTAAAAGATGGTCACATTAACTTTTTGTTCCACTGACTTCAATTAATGCACATGCAAATTCAGTTGACAGGAGTCCCGACTTCATGTGAATTTCACTGCATTCCAGAGTTTAATGAACTCTGACTTGAAAATTTGCATCACACAAAGACTTGTGAGCAATAGAAGATTGATGGGTCACCTTGTGACTTCTTGGCTCAATTAAAAGCATGAGAACTTTAAATATGCAGGATTGCAACATTTCAGTATAGTCAAGTATATTGCATATTTTTACATTTTGGATGCGTTATATGCCGAATTGTGTTTTTAAAAAAGATGCAGCGGAATGTGTCATGATATTACGAATGCTGCAGTGTCCTTACAAATTTAGCATACTAAGTCTTAGCTTACACTTTAATGAATTTCAAATCCAATATCTGTATTTCCCATATGATGGATATAGACGTACACTTTTTATGGGGTGTAGATACTTTTTCACAGCACTGTAGCTAGATTCAAACCATCAGTACTAATAACAACGCATTTCTTTTTTTTGCAAACCAAGGCTCATAAACTGCTGTACAGTTTCTAATAGTGAGTGAAGTTTATCTCAGTTGTGCCGTACAGCTGACATATGCCTGTCTCACTTCACTAACCCAGAGCATCAGGACACACCACGAGCGCAGCATTACGACATATGGACACTTAGATGAAACATTCAAGCCTTTGCCCAGTTTTTCTGCTGTTTGCAGCGTAAGCGTTGAAAACTTTAAAGAGAGACAGTTTTAGAGCTAAGTAGTGTATACTGGTGTGTGGAGTGTGACCAGAGATGGAAACCTGAATCTGAAGGCCAAACTGAATGCGTCTAGATGAGCACTTCATAAAAGTCTATTCCATCTTGTTTAGTTTTTCATGCTGACGGTGGTCACGTAAAGATATCATGCACATTGTTAGGAAATTATTTGCTTAACCAAATCAACCAAGTCATTGAAAAGATTTGACTCTCATTCATGAACGTGACAAGATGATCAGTTTAGATCTGTTCCTCATACACAGCCATAATATGGCTTTAAAAGTCTGGGTATACAGCACAGATGTCATATGGACTACTTTTATGATACTTTTGTGGTGCTTTTGGGTAAAACTTTTACATTTTATTGTGCATTCTTCAAAATTTTTCCTTTTGAGTTCCACAGAAGAATGAAAGTCATTGAGGTCTGGTATTTGAGACCAAAACAGAATTTGAGACTTGACTTGGACTTGAGACTTGATATTTGACTTGAAAAACGTGACCTTGTAAACCTATAGCCCAGGGCTCTTCAAGTAGTTTCATTCGAGGGCTGGATTCTTATTGGTAAAAATTATTTTATTAATTATTAGGCTTAAATGAAAATATTCTCACAGTGAGACTTGGTAACCATAGGTAAAGTCATATATGGCTACTCACTACCACTGTCTAATGATATTGTGTTATTATGTATTATATAGGCCTATAAAAAAAAAACGCCCAAACACAGGTACAAACGACACCTTAACAAAGACATGAATTATATATTCACCTACCCACCTAATAAATATTGCAATATAAATGGCTATAACATAGTTTTCAATATAAATATTCCACATTTACACAAACCATGGTAATTTACTACAGTTCATTCATGGTAAATATTTGTAAGGGTGGTGATTTTGGAATTTAAAAGGCTTCTATCTTCATTCATGGCACATTTCTCCTGTTTTCCTCATCAGTCTGGTTTGGAATTTTGAGGCTGTTTCATCCGATTTAAAACTAGTTTAATCATCAAGTGATTTGTAGTTTGTAAACGAGAGGTGTGTGTCGAATTGAAACGCTAATCTCACTTTTCGTTCCGTTATCCACTGGGCCGTGCTGCGAAGTTCAAAATAAAATAGTTAAACACATGAAAACAGCGCTATTTGTTCTGTATTTGTTGTTACTGACCGACAAACATCTACAGATGATTCGGTGACAGAACGGTCCGAACGAATCCAAATCGTTTCATATCGTTATGCAAGCGCGTTTAGCCAATTCACGGAAAAGAAAGTCGATAGAAATATGGGACGCGCATAATAACTGCTGAAATATTCGCACTGAAAACGTTTCTCAGGTGAGTCGGAGGAGCGAGCATGGTACGAACAGCGCGTATATAGCCGTACACCTGCATGCGCCACTGCGGCCATGGTATCTAACCAAATTTAGCCGCATCGCCAGGAAAAGAGGAGGAGATTGGGGTGCCGCGGGCCGGATGAAGATGATTGGCGGGCCATATTTGGCCCGCGGGCCACCAGTTGACGAGCCCTGCTATAGCCTGTGCATATTGGTGCACAAAAGGGTGGCAGAATGGCCTAAAATGTCGTCCCCTAATGGCCCCAATATAACAAAATCAAAGAATTAACTGATTTGATGTAATTTCGAACAAAATCAGGCCAAAACGATGTTCGTTTTGGGAGTTCGAAATGGCTTGCCAAAGCAAACTCTCAAAAGTTTGCATATACAGGTGCTGGTCATATAATTAGAATATCATGAAAAAGTTCATTTTTTTTATTGTAAATTATTTTTAAAAATGAAACTTTCATATATTCTAGATTCCCTACATGTAAAGTAAAACATTTCAAAAGTCCTACTGGAAAAGGAAATCAGCATCTCCATAAAGCTTGTCAGTAGATGGAAGCATAAAGTGCTCCAAAATCTCCTGGAAGATGGCTGCATTGACTTTGCACTTGATAAAACACAATGGACCAACACCAGCAGATGTCACAGCCCCCCAAATCATTACTGACTTCAGAAACTTCACACTAGACTTCAAACAGCTTGGATTATGTGCCTCTCCAGTCTTCCTTCAGACTCTGGGACCATGATTTCAACATGAAATGCAAAATCTACTTTTATCTGAAAAGAGGACTTTCGACCACTGTTCACTGTCCAGTTCTTTTTCTCCTTAGCCCAGGTAAGATGCTTCTGACGTTGTTTCTGTTTCAGAAGTGGCTTGGTAGTCCTTTTCCTGAAGGTGTCTGAGTGTGGTGACTCTTGATGCGCTGACTCCGGCTTCATTTGACTCATTGTGAAGCTCTCCCAAGTGTTTGAATCGGCTTTACTTGACAGTATTCTCAAGCTTGTGGTCATCCCTGTTGCATGTGCACCTTTGCCTACCCAATTTCTTCCTTTCAGTCAACTTTGCATTTAATATGCTTTGATACATCACTCTGTAAACAGCCACCACATTCAGTAATGACCATCTGTAACTTACTCTCTTTGTGGAGGGTGTCAATGATTGTCTCCTGGACCATTGCCAAGTCAGCAGTCTTCCCCATTAGTGTGGTTTCAAAGAACAAGAGATACCCGGAATTTATTTATACTGTAGGGATGGTCATTTAATGAAACTCAAATGTAAATATTCTAATATTTTGAGATACTGGATTTTGGACTTTCATTAGCTG
Organism: Ancherythroculter nigrocauda; assembly: GCA_036281575.1. Classification (NCBI taxonomy): domain Eukaryota; kingdom Metazoa; phylum Chordata; class Actinopteri; order Cypriniformes; family Xenocyprididae; genus Ancherythroculter; species Ancherythroculter nigrocauda. The sequence goes on along the minus strand of VTFQ01000024.1, from coordinate 4,212,429 downwards.
TACGCTCTAATCAACAAATTAAAAAAAAAAAAAAAAAAAAAAAACTTTTGAAATGTTTTACTTTACATGTAGGGAATGTAGTATAAATGAAAGTTTCATTTTTTAAAAATAATTTTACAATAAAAAAATGAACTTTTTACGATATTCTAATTATATGACCAGCACCTGTAAATGAACGTGGTGTGACTTTACTGGAGTGCTGATTTGCAGAGCTCCTACTAACATACCCATGTTGTTATTATCTGATGCTTTTCTTATATCTATAAAAAAATGCTTGCTGTTTTCTCATTTTTGTAGTGTTAATTTTGTTACTGAGAGGAAAGCGTGCAGCACATATTTACATATTCATCTAAACGTCGCTTTCAGCAGTGTGGGCGGCGTCAGATGTTCGATAACAGTATATCGCTGCACATGTATTCTGAACTTTGTTTTACCCTTAAACAAAGAGCAAAAAAGAACTTAGCCGTGAGTATATCAGGGCCTTAATCATCTAATGATGGTGCAAATGCTAATGAGTGGCACAGTACAAATGATACATGACATGAGAGTCGCTGTACACAGGGGCACGCAGTGTTGCTGCCTCATTCCTCTTTCATCTGCAGGGCATTTCCTGTCAGACACACTATCTGTCTGTCAGGATGCTTATGAGAGTATCGCCAGTGTGCTCGATTTCAGACAGACAGAGGGAGACACACCTGCTGTCTTGGGGAATGTGTCAGAATGGGTTTCTCACTGAAGAAATATCACAGCTGGTGTCTCCTTTGAGACAGATCACGTAAATTCTGGATGACAAGCCCACCTATTTCTGTTTCTCAGATGCAGACTAGTGGTTAAAGATTCAGGCTGGAGGCCAAAAGGGTGTAGGTTTGAACCAAGTAGGGGTTCATTTATGGACCCTAGATCAAGATGCTTGACACTTGAGGTTACATAATGGGGACTGAATCTGTAATAAGTGAACTGCTTAATGACTACTTCTATTTGTTGAATCTTAAAGGAATAGTAAAGTCAAACTGTCTTTCTAAACCCATATGGCTTTCTTATGTTGAACGTAAAAAAGTTTAGTCTCCAGCCAACAGATATAAATGGAGATGTGCAATAACAACTAGTGGAAGTTGTGTTTCTCATACCAGAATTATATTAAATACATTTTGTTATGTGGAGGCACGAATAGGATTTGAGAGAAATGGTGGAGGGCGAGATTTTTGGTAAATAAAGACTTTTGTTCGTCACATCAATCGTATGACTTCAGAAAACTTGTAATGTAGTATAAGTCATATTGGTCACTTTCATGGTGCTTTATTGTCATTTTTAAGACTTGACCCTGTTCATTCATCCTTATTCATTTTCATAGTACAGACCAAGGAAGAAAGATAATAATACTAGATTGGATTTAGACATTCCTTTACTATGTACACAGAATAAACTTTGTTTTAAATATATGAAACTCATAATTGTCAATTATAATTACGAAACATACATCTTGTCCTTTCCAGCATCAGCAAGAGCATGATCACATGCAACTACATTAGCTATTGTTTTAAAGAGCTGGTTATTCTCCAGCACTGGATCTCTATTAAACACACAAGCCGCTCTTCCTCTAATGAGTCTCGACCTTGCTTGTCAGTGGTCCCAGGGGAAACGAAACATTCCCAAAATATCATTTGAGTTGTAATAGGATTTTAATCAAGCTTTTAATCTATTATCGGCCCCACCACCGCCCCCACCCTTGCTTTCCGGTGGCAACCCACGATGTCAGAAAGTGTTTCCACGCTTCACTTTGGATGTGAACTGTGCCGGAGCGAGCCGAGCAAAGCTGTTAAATACGGCCAAACCCAACTCCAAATCTTTAATGCAGTGGAATTTAGCCCCTAATTAAACCTTAATATCATGTCAATTCAAATTAGCACGGCTAGAGGCGAGTGGAGCACCAACTCTGGCCCTTTTCTTTTTTCTTTTTTCTTCATTTTTCTCTCCCGAGAGAAGGGAATACAAAGAGGAGAGAAATGTCAGCAGGGAATGACGTGATAGATTAGAAATATTAAGGTCCATTAAATGGAAGTGTGTGTGCTGAGCGGAGCAGTTAAATGTGCGCTGTGACCCTGAGGGTTGCTGACATTCCTGCTGTTCACCCAGACTGTCTCAAATCACACACACACTCTCTATGCCTCATTTTGCCCCAGCTGCTGGTGCTCTCGTGCCCTGTACAGGAGCAGAGGGTGGTCTTACCAACCAGGGAAAGATGAGTTTAATTTCATAATCACAATAATATAATTTGTTGGGAAGATTCAATTCCAGTAGCAACTCAAGCCTCATTACAGAAGTCACATACTAGATAGGCTCACGTAGCCAGACCTTTGGTTATCAGCATAAAGTCTGGTCTACATCATAGCTTATTCTGGCCAAGAATTGGCCACTTAAGGTGATTGCATGCTCTGAGAATTCTGTGAAGTCACTGACATTCAATGAGGATGTTGTCACAAGATGTAGAGGGATAGCGCAATGCTTTCATCATGTGCACAAAAGTTATTTTAGGATATTAAAGGATATTTGAACTTCTTCTGCAACATATTCTGACATAAGAACACTTTGACCAATGATTCTCCTCTTTCCACACTCTTAAGACTGATTGCTTGTACGTATGTACGTGTACAACTTTGACTTCTGGTCAGTGGAGTCGCTAGGTTTTCTGGCCCCCTTTTTCAGTTAACAAGAAGGGGAACATTGTGATCTCTGGGTCCTCTCTACTCCCACATTTCCCCCAACTAGCGACGCCCCTGCTTCCGGTCACTTTCCAAACTTTTTCAATGAGAGTTGGCAATTTAAAGCAAAAGTTGATTCAAATTTAACTTGCTAATACGCAATGGCACAATGCGGTGAATGGTATTGCAGACAGTGTAGCTCATGTTTTCTGCCTCATAATTAGCTGGATAATGCAACTAATAAGAACACCTACTTAAGGTGATGATACACATGGCAACTTTTTGAACAGTGTTGCTGGGAAATGTTGCCATCAACGGGCAACCTGATGAAACAAAGGACATTTGGCAGCAACCAATCAGAGAGGAGCAAATCTATTGCCAACCCAATAAATACTTTATTATAAAAACTTGTTAGGCACTTTATTTCAACTTTTCAAATATTTTCTTCATTTTTATTTATAATAATTCCCTTTCCGGTCTGATTTGCGATAGGAAAAGAGAGAAGAGCGAGTTTGGCAAAAGGCGCATTCAAACCTGTGTTGATCGCGTCAAAAGCTACATTCACATGCCATACTCCCTACAGCCTACGCCACTACAGACTTTAAACAGAACATGTCTTTTTAGTATTGAAAACTGAAAACATTCGATGGCTAAATTACAGCCAACGCACATTAAATTGGGTATTTTAAGCATTAAATGAGGTAAATTCCCTGTTTTGGCTTGACACATGACAACTTACCAGCGTAAAAAGATATAAGTTCACTCTCCTTTTCTTCACTCCACTGCCTCTGCGAGGCCGCCATCTTGTTTTAATTTTTTCTGAAATCTCCAAGCCGGTCACGTGATCGGCTGCTAGCATTCTGATTGGAGGATCTCAAAAAATTGCCCATGACTGATCTAAAGTATCTAGTTTTAAATTTGTAGCTCATTCTCAATGGGAAAGTGCCCAAGCAACATTGCCCGGCAACATTGCTCAAAAAGTTGCCCCTTGTCAACCTGTAGGGATTAAATCGACGTCAGTGTGAACGCATCTGACGATGACCAACTATAGTCCAAACCTGTCAACCTTGAATCCTTGAATCCACCAGATCATGCCATTTTTTTTTTTTTTTTTTTGTGCAATTGCTGTGTCTCATTTCGAAGACTAAAGTAACCATTGCATTCCAAAGAAATTAGAACAATTTACGAAATTTCCACACAGGGAATCGTCAATTTTATAATGGCTAGTTTTCTGAAATGATGGATCCTTGATGACGTATGCGGTCGACAAATGCAACCTGCGAATTGAGACACAACTAATATGCATCAGGCAGTGAACATGCCGAGACTATATATTAACTGTTTGACAATGTTCAACAATGCCACTGCCTTTATAAAGCGGCACCGAATGCCAATTCCACTTTAAAGGGGGGCATGACCAAAAAAGTTTGAGTAAAACAAAGAAAATCAATGGGAGTACAGACAGTGGAGCTCACATGATCTGCTTCCTGATCCATTGGGTTTTGCAAAGAGTAGGACTGTGGTCACCTTGAACCCTCTCTAGTCAGTCTGTACGGTCATTTTTCATGCCAGTAAAAGAGAGACTCTATCTTCCTTTGAAAGAATACTTGAGTGCTGAGCTAGTTACTTTTAGGGGACTTGCCATTTTGCTGATGTATTTCATCCAAAGTCCCTTATGCCACACTTAATTCAGGGACAATTCCTGCCGGAGCATTCTGGAGTTAAGAGTCTCGCTCAAGAACGCAATTATTACACAGCAAGATTGCCATCTCAGTAATATAACATCTCACATCCCGGTTACAGTAGTTCCTTGGTGAGTCATGATCAGGATTAAATTGGTGCCCTTCCCATTAGCAGCCAAGATCCTTGACCTTCTGTAACTTCCGGTTGCTTCTTGTTGTCTTTATCTGTCTGTATAGGTATCTTATGTAAACTTTGTGAAAACCACGTGCATTTGTTCAGGGTGATATTTTCGGACTTCAGGTGTTAAAGAGTGATTGGAGCATGTTTCCATTTGTTTCTTTCAGCACTGTGACATCAGCCGTGTTCACTGTGGGGGACAACGTGGTGTCTGGAAGTGACGATCGCACCGTCAAGGTGTGGGACCTGAAGAACATGAGATCTCCGATTGCTACCATTCGCACAGACTCAGCCGTTAATAGGTAAGGGCAGCAGGTTGGTGAGGTGTAAGACAGCTTCCCGAGACTGTCGTTTCTGAACAAGTAGAGGCAACAGTGCCTGTTTTAGAAAGTTCTGAAAAATTGAGAAATGTATTCCTCAACATCTAGATATTCTGAAAGGAATAAGTCAGACTTCTGAACCAGAAATGGTATTTAAGATTTGGATAACATTTTTGGTTGATAGTTTTTTGTCTGTTGATTGATATTTATTCTTAGTGTATAAGATGTTGGCTGTTTATTAGTACTTATAAAGCACAATAATGCTTTATTCTGCATGACCATATTCTACACCCCTTAATCCAATACATAAACTTAAACAATACAACTACCTTACTAACTATTAATAAGCAGTAAATTAGGAGCTTAATGAGGCAAAAGTCGTAGTTAATAGAGAATATGTGTTCTCCATACTAAAGTTTTACTCTTTATACTTAATTGAGTTTATTGATTGATTCACTGTCCTAACCTGCAGGATAAGTGTCTCAGCGAACCAAAGAATCATCGCTCTGCCGCATGACAACAGGCAGGTCAGGCTGTTTGACATGAATGGGGTCCGTCTGGCCCGTCTCCCACGGAGCAACAGACAGGTACGTTTCACACAGGGAGGTTTTATTACCTTTCTTTTTGCACCATGTCTGTCAAGTTGCCTCGTACTCTTTAACCACTAGACAGTTCTTTGGATTGTTTTCGATTATTTTTCTCCTCATGGACCTTCTCTGAAAAAAATAGCGAGTTGCTGTTTCTTAAGTATGTGAATATAATATAATTAATATAATATAATATAATATAATATAATATAATATAATATAATATAATATAATATAATATAATATAATATAATATAATATAATATAATATACAAGTCAAAAGTTTGGAAACATTACTATTTTTAATGTTTTTGAACGAAGTCTCTTATGCTCATTAAGGCTGCATTTATTTCATAATAAATACAGAAAAAAACAGTAATATTATGAAATAATATTACAATTTAAAATTATGGTTTTCTATTTGAATATACTTTAAAATATAATTTATTCCTGTGATGCATAGCTGAATTTTCAGCATCATTACTCCAGTCTTCAGTGTCACATGATCAGTCAGAAATCATTCTAATATGATGATTTATTATCAATGTTGGAAACAGTTGTGCTGCTTAATATTATTTTATAACCTGTGATACTTTTGCAGGATTCTTTGATGAATAAAAAGTTAAAAATCAGCATTTATTTAAATTACAAATCTTTTTTAACAATATACACTACTGTTCAAAAGTTTGGGGTCAGTAATTTTTTTTCTTTTTTCTTTTATTCAGCACGGATGTGTTAAATTGATAAAAAGTGATAGTAAAGAATTATATTGTTAGAAAAGATGTATATTTTGAATAAATGCTGTTCTTTTTATCCTTTTATTCATCAATGAATCCTGAAAAAAGTATCACAGGTTCCAAAAAAATATTAAGCAACACAACTGTTTACAGCATTGATAATAACTGATTATCAAATCATCATATTAGAATAATTGCTGAAGGATCATGTGACACTGAAGACTGGAGAAATGATGCTGAAAATTCAGCTTTGATCACAGAAATAAATTATATTTTAAAGTATATTCAAAAAGAAAACCATAATTTTAAATTGTAATAATATTTCACAATATTATTGTTTTTTATGCATTTATTAAGAAATGAGCATAATTTATTAAGAAATGAGCATAAGCCTTAATGAGCATAAGAGACTTCGTTCAAAAACATTAAAAATAGTAATGTTTCCAAACTTTTGAGTGTGTGTGTGTATATATATATATATATATATATATATATATATATATATATAAATATATGATTCCAACTTGGTTGTCTCAAACTGTAGTAAGCAAAATTATGCCATTTAATCTCAATTTTATGACACCTCCTTTTAGTGAACTAAAAATCTATTTAAATTAAACAGTAATATTATATTTATATGTACAGATTTATAAATATATACACTACTGTTCAGAAGTTTTTTGATGTTTATGCTCACCAAAGCTGGTTTGCTCACCCTCAAACCATCCTAGGTGTATATGACTATCTTCTTTCAGATGAACACAATTGGAGATATATTTAAAAAAATACCCTGGCTCCTCCAAGTTTTATAATGGTTGTGAAGGTAGGGCCACATTTTGAAGCCAAAAAAATATGCATCCATCTATAATAAATTAATCCATATGGCTCCAGGGGGTTAATAAAGGCCTTCTGAAGTGAAGCGATGGGTTTTTGTAAGAAAATATCCATATTTAAAACATTATTAATTATGATAACTAGCTTCCGGCAGACGGCCGTACGCATTGATTTGCGGCGGAAGAGTAACCTCTGACCCGACTCATGACACAGTGACAAACATGAAAGCACAGAAGATAGAGCAAAACAAAACACCGGTCACGAATTAGAAGTCTAAAATGAGAAATTTTAAAGAGAAATGTCGGAGGATTTCGATATAAGAGAAGATGAACTAGAGTTTTTTGGGTTTCAAAATCTGGTCCCCCTTTCACTATTATATAAAGCTTGGAAGAGCCAAGATATTTTTTTTTAAATATATCTCCGATTGTGTTCGTCTCAAAGAACACCAAGGATGGCCAAAGTCTCTAACAAGGGTCCATCTCAGCTGCTGCCTATCAAGGCAGATGTTTCACTAGGTTTTGAGACAGTCCTGGTCCTTTTAGCTGTTGCATTAGCCTGTTTTGTACCTTTGTTTGCATCCTGACAACCGTGTTGCATTTAATGCGCAGGGCCATCGGCGCATGGTGTGCTGCTCTGCCTGGAACGAGGAGAACCAAGCCTGTAATCTGTTCACCTGTGGCTTCGACCGCCAGGCCATCGGCTGGAACATCAACATCCCTGCCCTGCTGCAGGAGAAGTGACACGTTCACACCCCAACCCATATGTGAAGAGTTTTACACAAGCTTAACACGGCCAATCCACGCAATCACGGCTGAATCCTCGAACACGTTCTTCAGTGCCACACCTTCAGTAGATTTAACTAAAGAACACGTTCACGTTGTGTGTGTGATACGATTCGGTGCTTCATCCCAGTCACCCAGTCTTGTGGTCATCATGCCTTGAACGTGTGAGGAAGACTCAAGTGTATTTCATGGATATTCTGCATATCTACCCCTGCGCCGGTCATATAGTTTGGTGAAGTCTTGTTACCCCGTTTTTACGTTTGCATGATTCAAACTGCGACTCGTGAATCCTCCGAGAACAGGACATTGCCGAAACGTTCCTTCACGGCTTGGCGCTGTTACATTCAAAGTAATTGTTCACTTTAGTGGTATTTTTGTTGTGCAATGTTCAGTTTGTTTCTTTGTACAGATGACTTTTTATTTTTTCGACAGCATTTTAGATTTTTTTGTTTTGTATAGATTTCTGCTTTGCTTTTTATAGAGATGAAATGTGCGAAAGAAACATAAGAGCACTCTGCCTTTGTGAACGGAAATCGGTGAACGCATTTACGGATCCGCACCTTCTTGATGTTCTGATTGGAACCGGCGTTGAAGCGGCCAATCAGCTTCTGTCAGTATTGCCGAAGTCCATTTGCATGACAAACCCACCTCTCTGTCAAATATGTGAAGCAAAATGCTGTACAATTGCTGTGTAATCTCGTTCACCCCATTTGAAAACAAAAAAAGAAGCTGAGGTGTAAGACTTTAAGTATTGTGACTGTTTATGAAGCCCTACGATTGATGTTCACTTCCATTTCGAGGGCTTTCAAGTCCAATTCATCTGAATTCAGAACAAGTTCACGTTGCTGTAGTTTTTACTTGGAAGAGATGTATTTGCAGCCGAATTTTCGATATTGTAATATTTGTCGATAATTATCTGACCAAATGCCTTGCTCAGTGTGATCTACTGACGCTTGACAGGCTTTCTGATGTACTTTGGACTCCTTGTGATGTGTGAACCACTGTGCTTAGCCGTATCTACAGAAACCTCACTCAAATGACTTTCGACGTTCATAAAAAATCCTTAAATGGAAGCTCTTCCATCAGTGTGTTACACTCGGCATTGTTACTGCATTACTGGACTTTCACCACAACTACGTTGGACTTTACTTAGAAACACTGGTGGGAAGTGTCAGTTTTTCACGTAGACAGTCTGTTAAATCTGTTAGGTCTAACAAAAAGATGTTTATTATGCGATGTATATTTGTGTGATGTCCATGTTTAATGGGCTGTATTTGACTTTAGACTTAAAATGTACTTAAAAACGCATAGAAAACGCTCATCTTTTATCCAGCTGTCAAACAACACGTGCTGTCATCATCATGTACGTATATGACCCATCAGAACGTCCTTAAAGTGACACTGATCTTCAACATTTTAGTTGTCTCTAACTTGGTATAATGTTCTGTGGGGTATTCTGTATTGAGCCATTATTTTTTATTTGAGAGTAACTTAATTTGCTGTATTTGAAAAACATATTGCATCATATAATGACAATGTAGAGATATAGAATCAATTAAATCACTCACTGCTGGGCTTCAGAATAAAGTGAAAATGTCTTTCAATGGCCACGTCGTTTTGATTTAAACCAATCATTTGACAAATAGTGTAAAAAACACCTGGCTTTTATACGGAAGAGGATTAGGGCCAAGCAATAATAAAAAAATTAAACCATCTCAAGATTAAAGTTGTTAAATTTCGAGAAAAAACTCGAGATAAAATGTTGAGAATAAACTCATTAAATTATGAGAAAAAAGTCATTAACAAAACGACTTGAGAACAAATTGTTTTGTGAGAACAAATTCGTTAAATTATGAATTTGTTCTCATAATTTAACGACTTTTTTCTTGAAATTTAATGACTTTTTTTCTCATAATTTAACGAATTTGTTCTCATAATTTAACGACTTTTTTCTCGTAATTTAACGAGTTTATTCTCAACATTTTATCTAGACTTTTTTCTCAAAATTTAACGAGTTTTTTCTCGAAATTTAACAAGTTTAATCTCAAGATGGTTTTATTTTTTTTATTATTGCTTGGCCCTAATCCTTTTCCGTACTTTTAAATGTTCTTTCATTAGATTAATAAAAAGTATATATAGGTCACTGATGAATAAGAATTTTAAAAGTGTAAAAAAAAAAAAAAAAACATAATAGATATAATTCATTTTGTAGTTTTATTAAGTGTTAAGGTTTTTTTTATAATCAATTAACACTGCTATTGTCTTTTTTTTTTTTTTTTTTTTTTTTTTACGCGATGGACAAAATTTGTCACCAAAAATGTCATTCGGTTTAACCAAAATTTTGGTTTTACTGAATGACACTTTTAGTTATACCGAATGACGATATTTTCAAACATTGCTAACAGGCTGAAGTCTTGCTTGCTAGCAAAAGGACAATCAAACTTTTTTTATATTTAGTACAAGTTTTCAAAATTTTATGTTTTATTGAGGTTGTACTGAATGACCTGATGTTTCGGGACATGCGTATGAACAAGTGAAAACATGCATTTTTCAAATAGTTGAGAGAGTTAGTTACTTCATGACCATGTGGTCCTTTGCAGGTGTCTGAATGATGTCACATCCTGTCACATGATACTGACCGCATGACTTGATCCAAAATGGTCCCTTTATATTGGTTACACCGAATGACATCAATGAAATTCATTTTTCCGGACATTCTTTCTCATAACAAAGCAACAACTTCTACACATAATTTTAACACCATTTTGCACTATGTTGATATATGATGTTATAAAATCATGCCAGAATAAAAAAAAATATATACATTTATTACATTTTAAGATATTTTAATCACAAATGAAATGGCTGTATTGGCCTTCAGACGGATAAACCAAATGACCTTTTAACACTTTAAAATACCTTTATATGGAGCAAAATGTAATTAAAACCTTTTGGATTCAATAAAAGAGATCTAGTTGTACTACCTTTCATACTTTGGATGTCATAGCTTTGTTTTTTATTACTCTTAAGGCCTTTGGACAAAAAAAAAGACCTGTCATGACAGTGACCCATATATATATATATATATATATACACACACACACACACACACACACACAACAAAGAGGAATTAAGTCAAGGTATTACACAACGTGATTATTTTTGTTTTTATTCACATAAACATTCACTTTTTACTCAAGTGCAATGTACAGACCTTAGCAGCATATGCTTTTGGGTTAAAATTTACACTTTATTGAGTGATCTTAAGGTTATTCTTTTAATTTTCTGTATTTTTTTCTACAAATTTTTACAAAATGTACAGTCATTAGTACAATATTGCCATTCAATCATGCCTTACGACTGAATTACTTGATGTAGGTTCGTCCGGGATTTTTCATGTTTCTGGTGTTTTGAAGAAAACGCTTAACTCAAACATAAAATGAATGTTACAAAAAAAGAAAAAAACAAACAACAGCAACAACAAAAAAAGTGCATTAACAGTCTTTCAAGTTATGGAAATTTCAAACTGGTGAAAATAGCCATGAACCATATCTTTTTAACATGATCAAGATGATCCTTTGAGCAATTATTGGGAATTATAAAAAATAAAATAAATACAGATAACAGAAAAAGGCAGAAGAAAGGTAATGTCATGTTTGAATGGTCAGTTTCACCATCTTTCTATTGATAACATATTTCTATGGGTACAACGTTTATCACATTTAATCTTGGATAGATTCATTATCATTTAAAAAAATATAGAACATCAGGTGAGACACTAAACGGGTCTGAGTGAGACTTGAAAATATATTTGCCACCACTAGGTGTCCCTGTAACATCTCGAGCTGTTTGTAAAGGGTGGCCACATGACATCTCAGCAAGGGTTGACAAAGTGGCTTTCGAAAATATATACTGAAAGCTTATTAAAGAATACATGAGTAACAAATTGTGCTATGACAAACTATGCAAAGAAAGGAAGGGTTTATTAAAATATAATAATCAGGGAGTAGGATGATTGTATTGATATAGAACAATAAACATCTTTACAGATGAATAGTAATAACTTGATCAAATAAACTGAGGTTAAAACATGCATACTAAAACAAAAAAAACGTAAATCTAAAGAATCAGGCATGAATGAGAAGTATCTGTAAATGAAATAAACGAATGCAGGAGAATCATTGGTTAAACCTCTGGTAAAGTGGCATGCGTTTCAAAGGTTGGGTCGGGGCTTTACAAAGCCATTTGTAATGTGCTCGGTTTGTAAATGAATCCATTAACTACAAATTACTCCATAATCACAGATCTCTACTCGCACATCTTAACTCCATTTTCGTCTTTTGTGTCTACATCAAACCGGCGACGTTTCCCTTTCTTTTCACGCAGGTCTCTGCCCAGAACACCATGTGTAAAGATACAGCACTGACACACAAAGAGAAATGACACGCCACCTGTGAGCGGGATTGAGGTATTAAAGAGCAAGCTGTACCAAGCCAAAAATCGGCAAGAGACCCGGGGTGTCGTAATGGCACCGTTTACATTAGCTCTAGCCTGCACACCCAAAATGGAGCTGAATTAACCTGTCTTTGCAATGTCAACCCCCTGTTTTTTTGTTCCTTCTTTTTTCTCATTGTACCAATGAACCAAAGGAAAAGGAGAGAGAGAGAGAGAGAGAGAGAGAGGAAAATGAGGGACGCATCACTCTGACAGGACCTCTAATTGGACAGCGTGTCGGAGCTCTTCAGGGCCAGGCCATCCGGAAACGGGCAGATAATGACAAGACGGCGGCTGCCTTTCACTTTGGCGAAGGTTAACACACATACACACGTTTGAATGACGGCTACAGGAGAGCCGTCAGTGGAGTGAGTGAGAGAGAGAGAGAGGTGACCATCTTTCCATCTGCTGTGTTGTGAAAAAAATTGTCCCCGTTTCTCACATTTTCCCTCTTTGTCGATCACGTCGCTGGTAAACCTCGTTCTGCCAAAGGTCTCAAGAGAGAATACATACGATGTTTCCCAGAGCTCCTCCAAAAGCTAACCCAAGTGTGCTACTGTAACCACAATTTTTGTTGTTTGAATACTTGGGGACAAATCCAAATTACTTTCTGTGGTAATCAACATGTCATATGGACATTTCATAGCCTCAATTGTTTCCGGTGCAGTGCAGTGTATGGAAATTGTGAGAAAATGGCTGCTTTGCACTCCACTTTTAGACATGCACTCTCAAACTTACCTAAGCACTTCCCCTCGGGGGAATCCCTGCCGCCATTTTGAAGTGTGTTCCACTTCGTAGAGTAGACGAATATGGACAGACCGGGTGTGCGTCATACGTCCTGAAAACTAGTGATAGGGAGTCGACTCCAAAAGAGTCGATTCCTCGACTCTGAATAGCCCCAGAGTCCAGCACAGGAATCGACTCTCTGTTTCGACTTTGTTGCTGTGTCCGGAATCGCTCATTTGTTAACCGATTCTCGAATCCATAGCCTACATAATGCATGGCAGTTCAGTGCATAATGTCTATGGTTAAGTGCACTAAGCAAGGAGTGAACGAAATGAAGCGAGGAATTCGGACACTGTCGAATTGCGTCAGAGAGCTGTCGCAGAAACTTTGACACATACATTTATGTAGCTTACTTTAGAAATAGATAACAGTCATAGTGACTTTAGTTTGCAATTATACATACCTCCGTGTCAGCTTTAGTATTGATGGTAGCTTATTATTGCAATAATGTTAGATTTGATTTTCCATAGTTAACCGTGTTCATTAAACTAACCATAAATAAAAAACTCACATCAACAATAAACACATTAATAAGTGTACATTGTATGCATTTTTATGTATTTTAGTATCTTTAACTCTCGTGTCCAAGCACTTTGAAGACAATGATCATGTGCGTTTAGCACCATCCCCCGTCCATTATAATGAGATGAACTCATTAAAGAATCCCTGCTTTCTCGTTTATTTAATTCCAACATAATATTCGACCACAGATGTTTTTAGTGACTTTTCTCTCTGTAAAATTAGGTATCAGCAATTAGCAACATTGATAGGCTACTCATCAAGTCATCTCTAATTTGAACAGTCTCACTAAACGTGTGTTGTTTTAATGAGGGGATTTTAAGGCACCCTGTCAGGGAAAAATAAATTAAGTGTGTAAGGACTGCCATCTTGGCTTATTTATGACCCTGTTTTGATGTACATTAAATGGAGTTGAGTGGGAGTCAGGAGTCGGAGTCGACGCCAAAAAACCTGAAATCGAACACCCCTACTGAAAAGTGAAGCTGCGGGCTCTTTGATCACCCCCTGGTGGCTGGATGCAGTACAGGTCATAAACCCTGCCTTCTCCATGTAAAGGAAAGGCACTTGAGTCAAAATAAAAAAAAAAAAAAAATTACACTTCAAATAACATTTTCCGAAAGATGGTTTTGGAGATATCAGCTGTTATCACAATGATATATGTTTAATTGTTCGTTTTTGTGATAAGTTTGATTTTAGCTAGCAATTTGATGCTATAGAAACAGGGCGTGTCGTCATGATTGACAGTTGTGATTGACAGCTTCTCTGAGGACTGTCGGAGCTTCGAGGAGAGATTGAAGATATATAACTAACTATTAATTTTCAATTTCTGTGTTATTTCACACCGACAAAATGAGTTTTTCAGCAGTAAACTGTACTAACCGACCTACAGGATCTGACGGATCACTGAGCTTTTTTCGGTAACGTTAAATGTGGGCTTTATAAGCGAATTAATAAATGTTATTAGTTAAGATAACACGCCTAACGTTAGCCATGTCGGGAAAAAGCAGGTGATCGTTATCTGGCAGTTACTAATTATTTTTATTTGTATAAAATAATAATTAGCAGGACTCTAATTATTATACAGGGAGTGCAGAATTATTAGGCAAATGAGTATTTTGACCACATCATCCTCGTTATGCATGTTGTCTTACTCCAAGCTGTATAGGCTGGAAAGCCTACTACCAATTAAGCATATTAGGTGATGTGCATCTCTGTAATGAGAAGGGGTGTGGTCTAATGACATCAACACCCTATATCAGGTGTGCATAATTATTAGGCAACTTCCTTTCCTTTGGCAAAATGGGTCAAAAGAAGGACTTGACAGGCTCAGAAAAGTCAAAAATAGTGAGATATATTGCAGAGGGATGCAGCAGTCTTAAAATAGCCAAGCTTCTGAAGCGTGATCATCAAACAATCAAGCGTTTCATTCAAAATAGTCAACAGGGTCGCAAGAAGCGTGTGGAAAAACCAAGGCGCAAAATAACTGCCCGTGAACTGAGAAAAGTCAAGCGTGCAGCTGCCAAGATGCCACTTGCCACCAGTTTGGCCATATTTCAGAGCTGCAACATCACTGGAGTGCCCAAAAGCACAAGGTGTGCAATACTCAGAGACATGGCCAAGGTAAGAAAGGCAGAAAGTCGACCACCACTGAACAAGACACACAAGCTGAAACGTCAAGACTGGGCCAAGAAATATCTCAAGACTGATTTTTCTAAGGTTTTATGGACTGATGAAATGAGAGTGAGTCTTGATGGGCCAGATGGATGGGCCCGTGGCTGGATTGGTAAAGGGCAGAGAGCTCCAGTCCGACTCAGACGCCAGCAAGGTGGAGGTGGAGTACTGGTTTGGGCTGGTATCATCAAAGATGAGCTTGTGGGGCCTTTTCGGGTTGAGGATGGAGTCAAGCTCAACTCCCAGTCCTACTGCCAGTTTCTGGAAGACACCTTCTTCAAGCAGTGGTACAGGAAGAAGTCTGTATCCTTCAAGAAAAACATGATTTTCATGCAGGACAATGCTCCATCACACGCGTCCAAGTACTCCACAGCGTGGCTGGCAAGAAAGGGTATAAAAGAAGAAAATCTAATGATATGGCCTCCTTGTTCACCTGATCTGAACCCCATTGAGAACCTGTGGTCCATCATCAAATGTGCGATTTACAAGGAGGGAAAACAGTACACCTCTCTGAACAGTGTCTGGGAGGCTGTGGTTGCTGCTGCACGCAATGTTGATGGTGAACAGATCAAAACACTGACAGAATCCATGGATGGCAGGCTTTTGAGTGTCCTTGCAAAGAAAGGTGGCTATATTGGTCACTGATTTGTTTTTGTTTGGTTTTTGAATGTCAGAAATGTATATTTGTGAATGTTGAGATGTTATATTGGTTTCACTGGTAAAAATAAATAATTGAAATGGGTATAAATTTGTTTTTTGTTAAGTTGCCTAATAATTATGCACAGTAATAGTCACCTGCACACACAGATATCCCCCTAAAATAGCTAAAACTAAAAACTACTTCCAAAAATATTCAGCTTTGATATTAATGAGTTTTTTGTGTTCATTGAGAACATGGTTGTTGTTCAATAATAAAATTAATCCTCAAAAATACAACTTGCCTAATAATTCTGCACTCCCTGTAGAGCACTGTCTACAGCAGTCGATCTCCTGTAACGTTCAACTTGATTTAAAATGGCAGGACTGTTTCTAGTTTCTAGTGGCATATTATTGAGTTAATCTACTGAATGTGCCGTTTCAAAAATATTATTGCTCTAGAAACAGAATTATTTTATAAGTAGAATTTTAAATTGTGTATAATTTATATAGCCTATTTAAAATACATCAATGATGACGCAGTCGTCTGGGCAAAAGTTTGATACCGCGACTCCGCCTCCGGGCTCCACTGACGATTCCTTCTGCACATGCCCAGGCTCCAAACTGACATTTTTACGTAACATGTCAACGCCCATCGTTGAATGTTTTACGTTCAGTTCATTACAATGTAAGGAAGCGGTGTCGCATCGTCCATCTTTTTTTACAGTCTATGTGACGTCCCTTCGATGTTGTCCGAGGGAGCGAGTCTACTCTGATGTACACTTCAAGCAGCTCTATATCCCAGAATTCAAATTGATCGTGCTTAACTGAAGTGTATGATATATTGATTATTTTGAGAATTCATCTCATAATAGTGTATAATATTAATTATGTTAAGATTTATTTGCATAATATTTGTAGCTATATACTTATATTAACAGTCACAGTTTATACTATTGATATTTCGTTTAATTTGTGTAATTTTATTTTTCTCCAACAGCTCATATACCTATAGGATTTTATATATTTTCTCCAACAACTTATAAACATATAGGGCATAAAAATTTGGAATGGAACGCAGCCATCGAAGCAAAATTTACGTTTTAGTTTGAAGTGTTGCACGACAGGACACAGCAATACACCTTCACACTAAAGATATTTAAAGCTTCTCATTACTTAAATATTATGGTTTAATATAATATACTAAAATGTTATGTTTACTATAGTAATATATCAGCAGTTATTTGAAATATCTACCACAGTTTGCTATGGGAGAATACTATATCAGAAGCTTGCGTAACAGACTTTAGCGGAAATATGTAGGCTATCCATTGCTGTCGATGTCCTGTAAAATCCTGTTTTGACATCAAAACAGTTCTGTCAGAGATAACTTTTTATGGGTATTCTATCTTGAGCCTCATTAGAAATGCTAGAAAATCATTTTATGATGTGTTTGTTTTTAATTATGAAAATATGCTAATTAGTGCCTTTTAAATAACATCACATATTGTGACAGCTAAAAATGAAACATTTTCATGTGTTTTCAGTTTGCTTTATTTAGCAAACAAACAGCATAGCTTATTAGCTGGTTGAGAAAAGTTTATTTGATTAGCTAGAATAAGATGTCAATTTTGAAATCTGGTATGGATGTAATCTGGCATTAATCAGGCTTTTTATGATGCACAAGCATTACCCTTACAAAAATAAATCACGGTTTTACTACAAATAAAACAAAAACAAAAAAACATGGTTATTGTAGTTAAACCACACTAACCATAGTTTAACCATGGTTTTGTGGTAAAACTTTGAATGTGACCCTGGACCACAAAACCAGTCATAAGGGTCAGTTTTGTGAAATTTCACCATCTGAAACCTGAATAAATAAGCTTTCCATTGATGTATGGTTTGTTAGGATAGGACAATATTTGGCTGAGATACAACTATCTGAAAATCAGTAATCTGAGGGTGCAAAAAAAAAAAAAAAAAAAAAAAAAAAAAAAATCAAAATATTGACAAAATCGCAGTCCTTAGCAATGCATATCCACTCACAAAAATTATTTTTTTATATTTTTATGGTAGGAAATTTACAAAATATCTTCATGGAACATGATCTTTACTTATTATCCTAATGATTTTTTGCATAAAAGAAGAATCGATAATTTTGACCCATACAATGTATTGTTGACTATTGCTACAAATATACCCGTGTGACTTATGACTAGTTTTGTGGTCCAGGGTCACAAATGGTACTCAATCTGCCAAAAAATACACTTTTACCATGGTTAATTTTCATAAGGGCAAATTTAACCGTATTGCGTTTTTTTTTTCACAAATCCCAAGAGTGGACTGAATCGGTCCACTCAATAACAGTCACCTGTCTAAAGGATTCCAGAAAAATCATGAAGGTATTCAATCGCGACAGACAGTAATGTTATCTTTCAGGATGCGCTACCAACACTGTACTCAGGTTAAAGTTAAGGCTGGTATTTGTTTTAGCGTTGTGTAGACAATCAGCACTGTGATTGACATGACCAGTGAAATCTGTTGAATCTCCTGTGGGGCGGAGTTTGGGGATAAACTTTTCGCTAACCATACCCTTCGCTCCAGAAGCTATGAAAGGCAAGGTACAAAATGCTTCCATACCTCACCCTTACCTTGGTAGCAACAAATAGACATTTTGTGAGAGTTTGACAGAACAAGGTTTACCATCTAGTCGCGACTCTTGTCATCTCCCTGCGGAGATTTTTTGGCAGTGGGATGTTGTTGACTTTAGGGTGAGAAAGGGCTTCTGTGGCAACCGGACGGCAGGTGAAGTTGGTTTTGGTGACGAGGGGACGATTACGCCCAGGTTAGGCTTCAGCATTCATACAGTCAGAGTGAAGTTTTCCTGCTCGGGAGGTTTTCTGACCCAGGTCCCTAATCCTGCTTCCTGTAGACCCTTCAACCACTGCAGCTTCACAGTCTGGTAGGTGCCGGCCGCCTGCTTCGCTTCACAGTACAGCGGCATACCGCTCGCCCCACGGACCACCAGCTACAGAGAGAGGAAACCAAAGACAGAATGAAGGAAAGAAGGATGGGACAGACAGAAGAGATGGTGAGAGTGCAAAACAAAACGAATGAGCCGGCACAAACGTGGCATTTGAGCAGCTGTGTAATCTCTCCATTTAAATTTCACAAGCAATTGAACATTCTCCGTGCTTTTGTGCGTTTCTTTGTCGCACACTCACACACACACACGAAAAAACAGTGAGAGCAAAAAGGGGCGCGGTGAACGGAGAAAAGAAAAGTTTCTTTGGAGATTAGCGTGTGTGCTCTTGCGTCCCTGACTGCGAGCGCTGAGCGTTTGCCATGGGAGGCCGCTCAAGTGCTTTTCAAGATGATTACCATTTCCACAGTCATTAGACTTTAACTGCCAGCATTTGGTACAGCAGCCGGCATCTCTCCCATACATTTACATGATGAGGGCCCAATTCTGCCCCACGCTTTTTTTTCTGTCTCATAACAAATGGGAGCTGTCTGTTGTGGTTAATAAAAACAGAATTATTCATCCTCAACTAGTTCTTTATATTGACCTGAGAAAACACCACCGGATCTAGGCTGGGAGCTGAAAGGTTATAGGTTTCATTGTCCTATGGGTCGAGACCCCTGATCTCAAACTGCTTGTATTAAGTAAGAAGTGAATTCTAAAGATGTGTATAAATGTGTTTGCAGGGTTTCTGCTGGGATTTCTGGTGTCCCTGAACATTGTATTGCCTCGGGAAACTGTGTTCCTGACCAGAGCCCTTGGAATTGTCCAAAACTTTCCCCTGACGATTGGAAATCATTTCTGGTGACTAGGGCTGTCAAACGATTAATCGCGATTAATCGCATACAAACTTAAAGTTTGAGTTTGCCTAATATATGTGGGTGTACTTTGTGTAATTATTATGTATATATAAATACAATCACATTCGTGTATATATTTGAGAAATATTTATTTATATTTTTATATAATTTATATTATATATAAATACAAATATTTTGTACATAAATAACATATTTCTCTTAAATATATACATTAATTTGTGTGTATTTATATATGCATATTAATTACACACAGTACTCACACATATATTATGCAAACTCAAACTTTTATTTTGTATGCGATTAATCGTGATTAATCGTTTGACAGCCCTACTGGTGCCCATTGGACACGAGTCAAAGTTGTTACGAGCTTTACGAGCAGCGACATGATGCGGCAAGTAATAATGGAAGTAAAGAAACCAACAGCACAGTGACTTCTGATTTATCATTGTGAGTGCGAAGCCGTTTTTTCCACCGTCAGGCCAAACAGTTCTTATTGCTTAAAGGGTTAGTTCACGCAAAAATGAAAATTCTGTCATTAATTACTCTCCCTCATGCCGTTCCACACCCGTAAGACCTTCGTTCATCTTTGAAACTTGATATTTTTGATGAAATCCAAGTTTGTTTGTTTTTTCATCCCCCATAGAAAGCAACGAAATTACCATCATAGGACAGGAGTCTCAAACTCAAATTGGCTGGGTGCCGTTGCTGTGATTGACATCTCATAGGAGGGCCATTTTAACATTCACGTATAATAAAGCACAAAATTTCTGAAAATTTACTTTGCATTTTTTCTCATTTACTTCAAATTTCATTACTAAAAAATTTTGTCATACTTAAAAAAATGTAAACAGCAGTGTCTCTATCATTGTTGCTTACAGTATTAGTTATTAACAGTTAGTGCAAATATTTTTCCCTTACTTTATTTTAACTTAAATAACATCAGAACCTTGCACTGAACAACACTTTACTGAACAAATGCAATCCCTGAATACATTTGTACACTATTATATTTCTTTCCACATTTGCCCAAAATGCCATTTGAGCATCAGTAACATTTATTGGTAGCATCGGGCACATTTCGGTGGTTTAAATTGACGCTCGCGACTTGCGCAAGTATTTACTGTAATTTAGGCAAGCGTGATTTCCTCGTCATCGCGGTGAGCGCAGTTGCATAGCAACAATAGATGCCACAGGAGCGCTTTGAAAGAAGGAAAAAGCGGCGCGGCCTCGCTTTCCACGCATTTTTAGACGCGATATGTGAACGGCCCTTGAATGGTGACTTTTTCTTTGCAAATGGCCCACGGGCCGGCAGTTTGAGACCACTGGCGTAGGAGAATGACAGGGGAGAGACTAATTTGTTGAATAAAGTTATTTTTTTGTTTTTACGCACAAAAATTATTCTCATCGCTTCATAACATTAAGGTTGAACCACTGCAGTCACGTCGACTATTTTAACAATGTCTTTAATACCTTTCTGGACCTTGAATGCTTTCTATGGGAGATTAAAAACTCTCGGATTTCATCAAAAATATCTTAATTAGTGTTCTGAAGATTAACGAAGGACTTATGGGTTTGGGTGAGTTGATTTTTGGGTGAACTAACCCTTTAACCGTTCCATTCCATGCCGATCCGGCCCAGCCGGTACGGATATAGTTTCATGGTTTCACGGAGCTCTTGGAATGTAATACAAATGTGTCAGTTGTTGCCTTGGTAAAGCAAGATTGTATAGACGATATGAGATGTAAATAGCGACTGCGTTATGGAGGATGTTATGGCATTATGGTAGGCTAACCGTGCTGAGCCGTGCTGGTAGAATGCTGTAGTGAAGTCGCCACTCAGGATTGGTTACTGTCTGTTGCCTGGCTGTCAGTTTCTCTGTAGCTGGCCAAGCGCAATATTTGAGCAAAGTAAACGCAACCATTGTAGGCCAACAGTGCTGAGAATTCCCAGCCAAGAGTGGATTGTAATCGTGCCGTGGCGAACCAAGCTCAAGTGGAGATATATCTGGAACCATTCTTTACCATTCTTAGAACCATTCGGCCTGATGGTGGAAAAGCGGCTACAGTCACCATGAAATCAAAATTGACAATTGTTGTTTTTTATACAGTATTGCAGTGTTTATTATAAATGATTTATCTGTGCACATCATTATTTTTGAAGTGAATATTAACTTCCCCTTCCCCTCCCAATGACATCTCTTCTCTGATGAGTGTGTACCGGCACGAGGGCAGGATAATTATCCCTCCCCTACAGCAACCTGTCACTCACATGAGATCACAGCAATTAACAAATGACAACGATGTAATCAATTCCCGGTGGACAAAATCAAGTCCTGCTCCTCGGTCAAGAAGCCGGTTCACTCAGACATGCATCACAATAGGGACTACTGCAACTTCTCTTTTATTCCAGATGTAAGGCTATGTTCATAATGAAATACTAGTATACTGCATATTGAGCATCAGATTTTTTACTATACAGTAATCGTGGCCAAAAGAATTCGAGATAACGATATATTGCAATATCCATAGAAATCTTTAGATCTATAGATATATCTATAGAAAAAATAAATAATGCTCTCAGTCAAATAGAAATTAAATATATATATATATATATATATATATATATATATATATATATATAATTTTATAGCATTATATACAGTGATAAAGGCTATGTCGATTGGCATTGCATTATAAATATACATTATCCTTATGAAAATACCCCAAATGGCTTTAAGATCACAGATAAACCATAACACTGTCGCAATAGTGTGTTAATTATCTTTGTTTATTCAGTCAAAATGTCTCTATCTGCGTTTTATTCAGCTACAGCGATCGCTGGATGTCTTTGTCCATATTAGGGATTTCCTGGAATTTATTACTCATGATTCTCACTTGTGGACTTTCTGCGCTGAGGGCGCCCTCGGATGTCGAGTATGAATGAAACAAATTACATGTGAGAGTTTAGCGCTCCATAATGCTCACATCGTCCTATTTTGGGTTAAAATAGGAAAAAAAAAATACTGCTCTCTAAAGATATTTGAAGTAAACATGATATAATCTATACGTTTTTATCTGAATGAGCACACTTTTGGACTAAAAGCCCAGAGGGATGTCAATATAATAAAACACAGAAAGGCGTCAACAGTTAACAGGTTAAAGGTGCCATTGAACGTTTTTTTACAAGATGTAATATAAGTCTAAGGTGTCCCCTGAATGTGTCTGTGAAGTTTCAGCTCAAAATATCCCACAGATTTTTTTTTATTAATTTTTTTAACTGCCTATTTTGGGGCATAATTAGAAATGCGCCGATTCAGGCTGCGGCCCCTTTAAATCTCGTGCTCTCCACCCCCTCCCGAGCTCTCGACTCTATCATTGCATAAACAAAGTTCACACAGCTAATATAACCCTCAAAATGGATCTTTACAAAGTGTTCGTCATGCATGCTGCATGTATACATCGGATTATGTGAGTATTGTATTTATTTGGATGTTTACATTTGATTCTGAATGAATTTGAGGCTGTGATCCGTGGCTAACGGCTAATGCTACACTGTTGGAGAGATTTATAAAGAATGAAGTTGTTTATGAATTATACAGACTGCAAGTGTTTAATAATGAAAATAGCGACGGCTCTTGTCTCCGTGAATACAGTAAGAAACGATGGTAACTTTAACCACATTTAACAGTACATTAGCAAACATGCTAACAAAACATTTAGAAAGACAGTTTACAAATATCACTAAAAATATCAAAATATCATGGATCATGTCAGTTATTATTGCTCCATCTGCCATTTTTCGCTGTTGCCCTTGCTTGCTTACCTAGTCTGATGATTCAGCTGTGCACAGATCCAGACGTTAATACTGGCTGCCCTTGTGTAATGCCTTGAACATGAGCTGGCATATGCAAATATTGGTGTCATACATATTAATGAGCCCGACTGTTACGTAACAGTCAGTGTTATGTTCAGATTTGCCTGTTCTTCAGAGGTCTTTTAAACAAATGAGATTTATATAAGAAGGAGGAAACAATGGAGTTTGAGACTCACTGTATGTCATTTCCATGTACTGAACTCTTGTTATTTAACTATGCCGAGGTAAATTCAATTTTTAATTCTAGGGCACCTTTAATGTAACATTTCCTGTTTCAGGACTAGAAAAATAATGGCAACTTACTCTCTGTACAGTGGCCAAATTGCAAATAACGGAGGTAGAGGTGGGTGAAAAGGTTGGTGGTTGTTGCCCCATTTTGTGTTTACTGTTGATTGGCAAGTCCTGCAGAGTGATTAACGAGTGATTTTCGCGGAATCCAAAAAAACTTTCTTGGAGTGCGGATAGAGTGTCTCGTCTGACATATCCAACGACATGCTTTTACATGGCAGTAGCAGCTGCACGTGTTTTATGACAGATATCGACACCTACTGTACGTTGGGATGTTAATCAGATACTGGCACTGGATAATTTACATGCCATATTATCATATATGTAGTATTAGTTTGAAATATTACAGTTATAGCCAATGCCGGTATATTGCAACACCCCTAATTAACATGATAACGACATTTCACTTTTTTTTTAACTTTAGTTAGTGTGTAATGTTGCTGTTTGAGCATAAACAACATCTGCAAAGTTATGACGCTCAAAGTTCAATGCAAAGGGAGATATTTTCTGTTAAAGAATTTGTTGTTTAAGGACTACAACAAATGGCTGGTAGGGACTACAACAAGCTACTTCCCGGGTTAGTGACATCACTAATCCTAAAATTTACATAAACCTGCCCCCGAGAACATGCAACAAAGGGGGCGAGTAAGGCTGAACACTGCTAATGACAATCCTCATTTTGGCTGCGTGAGATTCTCCAGCTTTGTTATTGTTGAGCAACAGAAGCGCAAGCTCAGCTAAGCAGAGCAGCAGCTCATTTGCATTTAAAGGGACACACACAAAAACACAACTTCACAAACACATTATGGGGACACCAGAGACTTATATTACATCTTGTAAAAGGGGCATTATAGGTCCCCTTTAAAAATCTGGTATATTGCAACACCCCAACCGTGTAGTAAGAAAATGATTAACGTTGATAAATGCTGAACGTTTTGACTAGAGTATGGTACATTGTGGTAACATCATTTGGCTAGTGGCATTCAGTTAGTATCTTGGAAATTTGGTTATTTCTTCAGTTATAGTTCTGCTATAGTGCCCCTAGTGGCAACAATAAGAATGCAATGCCTACGTGTGTCGTGTTATGAATTTTGACACATAAAATCTAGTTTGTGTATGTTCATTCATGTCAGGTCATTTAACAATTTAAGAGTTAAATAAAAAGACTCTTTCTATTCAAAGGTGAGCTCACCTTACGATAGAGTCTGATCCAACGTGCAAAAAGCGCATGCTTGCAAAGTCTGGACGGAGCTCCAGAGTCCCTCCTCTTTCCAGTAGACGCGTTGAGCACCTCCAGCTGGGCGTCGCCTGCCGTCCAATTGACACTGTAACACACAGACTTCCCCTGCTGCCTGCAGTCACTGTTGCTCAGGCCTGTGCATGCAAGAAAAGAGATGGAGACTTAGTGAGAGAAAGAAAGAGCACTCGAGGGAGGTTCTATTTAGCATGTGATTGCTGAAGTGTTTCATTAGCAGGCGAGCATGTCTGTGTGTCGTCTGTGCTATCTTTGAGGTAAACACTGGTTCCAGGCACAAAGGATCTCTCGGGCTCCTCAATCATTGCCGCATCGCTACACCAATTAGCATGGCATTCTTTCTTTCTTAAAGTGGAGAGTATGATAGCATGCCCATGAGCTGTGCTGCTGACTTCTGAATTGCTTTACATGAGACACAATGGCGTAACATGTTTTAACATGGTAGCATGTTTGCTAAACTGTGGAGAGCATTGATAAAAGAGAGAATTTTGACATGGAAGACAGCTGTGCTAATGTTTACTGCAAAGTTGAAATGAATATTCCCGAACCCAATCATAAAACTTTTATGTTTAGCAAAACACACTAGCAGAGGACTCATTTTTAAGTAGCCTTAAAGGGATAATTCACCCAGAAATGTAACTTTTGTCATCTTTTACAAACCTGTGTGACTTACTTTCTGCTGTGAAACTTATAAAGAAATACAGCATTGCCGAAATGTGCTATTTTTTGATAACGGGGCCTGCGACTGCTGACCTCTGAAATGGACCATATGACTTGTGCGCTATATCATCTGGATCAACATTCACATTGCACAATCTCTATATCCTAATTTATTGTTAATGTAATTCATTTTCCAGGAGCTCTTTGCTTCTACCTTCAGTTAAACTGCTAACAGTGATTGTAATTAATTACCTAAAGTATATTATTTGTTAACTACATTCTTTAAATTGTAATGTTGACATCCATTTTCTGTAAAGCTGCTTTGAAATGATATGTATCGTGAAAAGCGCTATACAAATAAATTTGAATTGAATTGAATTATATTCAAAGTCATCTGAAGCCATATGATAACTTTGTGTGAGGAAAAGGACAAATTTTAGCCACTATTTGCTCGAGCTCCTGTCCTGAAAAACTGCAATTGTGGGCATTGGGCCTCTTTTTGTTTTCCACAGTAGAAAGAAAGTCATATATCATTTTCATTTTTGGATGAACTATTCCTTTAAGCCTCCTGCAAGTCTCAGATTCTCTATCCAGGGCCTCAAACAGGTGGAATAAACTGTATACTATAATAATGTGCATATCCTTTTATGCCGAAACGCAGCATCCTTATTGGAACCTCGCTCACTCTTTCACGGTGTCATTTCACACTCTTCAATTCGTTTATCCTTATATGTCTATAATAGAGCACTTAATTTGTATTTTACCTCGAGCAGGCTTCATCATTTACTGTCAGTCACAATGTTGTCGTCTATCCATCATGCAGAGTATTTTACACACGATGCTGCTAAATGTGATCGCTGTATTTGACATAAAGCTACTCTTAAGTGCCACTTTGTATCTTCTAAAAATGATGTGCTAGCTAAAGTGTATGACCTGTATTTGAAGGACATCCTCACTAATCCTCATTTTCTCATTTTTGCTAACAGTGTAGGTTTGAGTAAATCATGCAAGAGTTTCACAGTTACCAACTAGACACGGCAACTTCACCACTACAGCATGAATTTGAGTTTCCAGTCTGGTCCATTTGCTAGTCTAGTCTGGTTTTATGCTAGTTAGTTCTTGTTTGGTGCTGGTCAAACAGGTCAGCCAGCCAATTTTTAGCCTGTGAAGTGGTTGACAAAGTCTTAAGCTAGTTATGTTACTTGGTTAAGCTAGTGTGCTCAGTAAATTTTGTTCAATATTTTGATAGCTCTTCTTCATCTCAGTAGTTTTGGACTTTATACTGACACCTACTGGTCTGGATGCATTAAATTTGTTTTGTTTGTTTGCAGTTTGTCTTTCGTTCCTTTTCTTTTTCATATGTATACATCATGGATTGTCAATTATGTGACACAGCTGGTCATTTGATCGCAACATGGTGTCCATGAGGATACAACCTCCTCCATGTAGAATAAAACAGTTTTCTTGGAAGACTAATACTGCATGTCAAGAGTTTTCATCTCATGTATGTGTATATCATATTTCTTAACCTTTAAGCACCTTCATATTCTGCACATTTATTATACATACAGTACGTTATTTGTGTACAACATTGTACGTTATTACAGTACATTATGCTGTTGTATGGAGCTTAAATCTAACATTTACATAATAAAATGCAACCTGCATTTAGTAAAACAAATTTTAATGACCTCCTCTCTGCATAAGTTTGACTAAATAATGAGTCAATAATAAACAAATAATGAGTCACAGGAAAAGTTTGAAGGAAATACCAGTCATTTTTATTTTCCCTCAAGCTGTCTTCATTTACTCTCACTAATGATTTTGTATATCCTTCATGCAGAGGATTTTACACAAGAATGCTGCTAAAACACTAAGGGCCAGATTTACTAACAGTTTGCTCCAGCAAAAACCCTCTTTTGGTGTTACAAACCTACTGTCAGGATTTACAATGAAAAAATTGGAGCTGAAAAGGCATGGACAGTTATTTTTGTGGCTGACTTAATTGCATATGTAGGACTTTCCCTTTTAGATGCAAAATTTATGGGATTAGAGTATTTAAATGAATCATGCAAGGTGATTTACTAAGGTTTGTGCTAGTCAATTTACTAGTATTTGCACCAAAAAAAAAAAAGGAAAAAAAAGGAAGTATTAAACCAGACGCTAATTTGCCCTGCTCTTGGTAGATTGCATTGGTCATTATGGAAATGATCCGGCTGTGTCTGTGTTCTTTAATTTGCGTGTCATCAGTAGATCACGCACAGAACTTTCCACTCCCATCAGCGCTTTTTTAGAATTGTGCTCTCGCGCTAATTTGCCCTGTTTAATAACTCTGGCCCAAAATGTGAAGTTGTATTGGACATACAGTTATTGTTAATATACTATATGCTTTGCTAAAGCATCTGAGCCTTTGGTGCAGGTATAAGCCTCACATTAGCTTCCTGACTGAAGGGATCATTTGCTTTTTCTTATGATAAGAGATCTCGGCCGCTTCTTGGGAACTCTGCACCCTTTATGATGGCGATACCTAAAATAACCAGTCCATTTTCCCCAACAAGAGAGCCCAGACAAAGGAAGAGAAGCTCATCAATGGTGGTGAAAAGGGCCGTGCCGGAGACTGGGCGGCCCACTGGGCGTGAGAGGAAGAGTGAATGGATCTCTCTTCTCTTCAATGGCAGTGATAAGGTGTTTGATGAGATTGATTTGTAGGATGGGTAGATCCAATAGAACAGTCCGTCTGCCATACTGAGGCTCAAGAGAGCAGTTTAACAAAGTGATGGAGCGAGACAGAGTGTCCTCCGTGCGCTTAAGGTCACATCTGCTGGAGCATTGGCAAGGGCTGAGGTTTAACAGTGCATTCAAGCTATACATTTTATTAATATGTGTGTTCCCTTAGAATTAAATCCATAACCTTGGGGTTGCAAGTGTAAAGCCCAAAGTATACTTTGGTCATCCTCATTTTACGAGGTGAATTAAGACAGAAGTGTCCACTAGGTGGCAATACAGTGATGTACTGTGCAGTAGCTGCAGAAGAGTGTGGGAAGAGTGATACAAAACATGCTGAAACAGAAGAAGAAAAACACTACAATGGACAGAGAAATTGATGAGTGTTTGTATAAGGAGATCAGAAAGGATCTAATTTTTACAATACGCCACAGCGGAGTTGGTTACCGGAAGTGCTCATTGGAGCATTGTATCCATTCTTCTGGTTTTGCTAACAGAAAAATGGTGTCGGGACATAGGATGACAAAATGGATTTCTTGCTCTTAGCCTTGTAATGCACCTCCGTTTTAAAAATAATACGACTCACTTGTTTCTGTTTCTGTATATTTTCAACGTGCTGTAATCACCTATTTGACTAAACGCACCTTAAAATGAGCGTCCACAAGGATCTAGCCATTACGATGGTACCAGAAGTAGCTATACATTGCTTCACTTACTGGATATAGGAAGTGTGATAATAGCCTATTCATGTTTGAAAGAGTACAAAGATGGAGAGATTCATGGAGAGAAATAAGCAAGAGTATGTTCTAAACTTTGAACGCAATGGCGGATCCGCTACTAATTCTATCCTTCCGAGCGAATGTCCTGTAAATGACATGACTGCTGCCTTCTGAAATCTGATATCAAAGTATAAAAAAGCAATTGTACTGCACATTTGTCGAACTCGCCCATCCGTGCACCGCTCATCTACGGTTGACTATACCTTGAAAGCTGTGTGGACACAAGATGGTCATACCTGGGGCTTAGCTTACTTGCACCACTTCAAGCGGGATTCAAACCAGAGTCAACCGGCATGGGAGCTAGACGTGCTAAC
>VTFQ01000024.1:4007765-4177765 GCA_036281575.1 Ancherythroculter nigrocauda | reverse complement strand
ATGCTATATAAATATTTACTGAAAATGTAATATTTATTATTATTATTATTATTATTAATATTATTATTATTATTATTATTATGTTTTTGCAATCTAATTGCAGTGGGGCCTATATGATAATTAATCTTAATAATATTTTATTTTATATTTTATTTTATTATTTGATATATTTCATAATATTCCTTTTTAGGCCTATCAATCTGATAGTTTTTATTAATTTTATTTTATATTCTTATATATATATAAAAATTGTATTAATATTTTATTTTTATTAGTGTTATTGATGTTGTTATAAAATACAATGCTTGTTATTGTTATTATTTTAAAATTACAATATTATATTACATATTACTCATTCTTAATTTATTATGCCTTATAAATATTTACTGGAAATGTAATATTTATTATTATTATTATTATGTTTTTGCAATCTAATTGCAGTGGGGCCTATATGATAATTAATCTTAATAATATTTTATTTTATATTTTATTTTATTATTTGATATATTTCATAATGTTCCTTTTTAGGCCTATCAATCTGATAATTTTTATTAATTTTATTTTATATTCTTATATATAATATAATATATAATATATATATATATATATATATATATATATATTATTTTATTAATTTTTTTTAATTAATATTTTATTTTTTTTTGTGTTATTGATGTTGTTATAAAATACAATGCTTGTTATTGTTATTATTTTAAAATTACAATATTATATTACATATTACTCATTCTTAATTTATTATGCCTTAAAAATATTTACTGGAAACAAAATATATATTAAGAAAATGATTTTTTACTATGTATTGCAGTGGGGTTCCATTATCACAGAACAGCTTTCCTGTGGCTGAACGGAGGCAGCGGAGGAGCGCGGGAGGGAGAGATGGAGGATAATGATGTGAGGTCAGGGAAGATGATGAAGGGATGAAAAAAATGACTGCCACTAAGGATGAAAAACAGGGTGAGCTGGATGAGGGCAGTGGAGATGAATGGAGTTGGTCTATAAGGGACTATAAGGACTTTAAACCTGTTTTCCAGCCTGCTCTTGATGGTGACCTTGATCAACGGCCCTTCTGAGTTGTGGGCTCAACAAAAGAGCGGGATAACTCAATGGGACATAAAATGGAAAAGGAGTGGCACTTAGAAAAAAGATCTGGATGCTCTATTCTGTCTTATTCTGTGTGTGTTTTTTAAAGTAATTACTTTAACCCTGCACGATGACCTAGCCAGATAGAATCAGACCCTTGTGGTCCTGGCCGATGCAGTCTGATTGGTCAAATTAATGGCCCAGGGGAGAGAGCTTGACCTTGGTGTGACTCTGTGTCCAGCCTAACATACACACATTACATGTAGGGCTAGGTGATTTACTGGTAGGAATATGTGAGCTGGTATAAATATTCTATTGTAATCATGTATAATGCTCACACTTGGTAAGGAAAGGTGTTCCAAACATTTCAATGAGGGAAGAGCAAACGAAGAAGAGCTTGCTAGAAAAAAAATTGGTATTGAAATGAGCTTCTGCTAAGCCCCACCCCCTTAGATACTGTTGCTATGCTCTGAGAATTGTTTACACTAGGGTGAATCTCAAAAAAACAAACATAAAACGTGCATTTTTATGATATTAGAGATTTTATATTTTTCTCTCCCAAAAATATCATAGGTGGCTTAATTCCTACTTTAAATACATTTATGAAAATTACCATAAATTCTCATTGTTGTAAAAAAAAATATCCTACTATGAAAACCCATGCATTATTTATATTTTAAATGATAGAGCATTGTAGTTGTACTGCATTGTACATTGTAATTGTACTGCCTCTAATTTATGCTGAATGAAATAAAAGAACAATCATTCCAGCATTTTCTTTTTATTGTATTACAGTGATGGGAATCTAATGAGAATTACTATTGAGAAAATTAGGAATTACAAAATGAATGTAAAATGATAAATTGAATGGACAGTGTGCTTATAGTGAAATGCAAATATTAATATTAAAGGTGCAATATGTAAGAATTTTGCATTAAAATCCAAAAACCACTAGGCCAGTGTTATATATTTTGTTCACTTGAGTACTTACAATATCCCAAATGTTTCCAACTATTTGTAAATCATGAGAAAATTGCAATTATAACCAAGGTTCTGGGACGTGTGAGGAGTCGCCTGTCAATTGCGTCATACCCGCGTTACCCTCGGTTTCCGGTTTTATTTTGTATTAACCATGGAAACACCAAAGACGCTTTAATATATTACATGTTTTAATAGACAAGGGAACAACTGTTTTGATATATTTATAGACAGAAAACTAATTATTGTTATATAGCTCAACATATTTAGTCTTATTGTTTAAATCGAATTTTCTTGTTTTTTTGCGAGTATCATGCTTTACCATGCCTCAGAGAAAAACACTATTTTGTGAAGTAGCTAACATAGCATAATCAGATCCAGCTTTATTTTTAGTAACAGTAATACAGAATTTTACAATCATACAATACGTTTTAAAATTAATTGCATGCCATTTATCAACACAAGCCATCCAACATTTAATATGATATTGTAAAATCGATCTAGTTAACTGCAGTGTGTAACAGTGTCTCACAGCAGCCGTCGAGCGAATGCACAGAGTAACGTTATAACATTTTTAACACTCTCAAATGTATCTAATATGATAAACAGAGCTGCGTTACCTCATACTCATGACCGGAAAAGCGGAAGCGGCGCCAGCGACTGTGGCATAATAAAAGTCCCGCTGCTCGCGGAGTGTGTTGCGCAATCGCTCCAGCGCCTCGTTCAGCTCCACAACACTCGCTCCTGCTCTGCTTCATACTACAATAACGTTAATAATCGCATCCGTGAACATGATTTCTTCCCGAGTCCTATCCCAATTCTTATCCACCAGCCGTTGAGGTGAAGACCACATGTCCCAAGATTCTGTGCTCGAACTTGCCGTCATCAAGCTACTCCTTTGTTTTGAATAGGCCTCTAGCGACCTCTAGTGGACAGAAAATTTTACATATTGCACCTTTAATGGTTTTACAACCAACTTAATGCAAAATACAATTTCTTATTTGAATCATTTTAGTCAAAAGAACGCTTTGAGAATATTATCTCAGTATTAATCCTAAATCCATGACATCAACAGATCATAGACTTGACTTCTGCTTACAAGAAGTGTGTGTAACTACAAGTAAACGGAGATCACTCTTCTCAGGTTGTCAAAGTACACATAAACAAACAGAAGCCAACTAATGGTGGTAATTAAATCGAGCATATGGCAGTCAGCTCAAACACAGCTGTGTGTGTGTGTGTTATCTCTGGGCAGTGCGATTCACACCTTCATAGAGGGTGTGGACTACGTGTCATCGAGAAATATGTGTGAAAGTGTCGCAATGTCTGAACCTGGAGTGATCACACTCTCTAGGCAAAATATCCATCCACTCACATCACCTGTTACACTAACTGCAATTTTATTCCAAGGTCCAATAAAACATATAACAAATTTTTCTTGAGCAGCAAATCAGCATATTAGAATGATTTCTGAAGGATCATGTGACACTAAAAACTGAGTAATGATGCTGAAAATTCAGCTTTGATCACAGAAATAAATTACATTTTACAATATATTCACATAAAAAACAATTATTTTAAATTATAATATTTCACAATATTACTGTTTTTACTGTATTTTATATATGTGTACTGTATTTTATTTAATATGTGCTACCATGGTGAGCATGAGACTTTCAAAACATAAAAAAACATTCAATTTCAATATATATATATATATATATATATATATATATATATATATATATATATATATATATATATATATATATTGAAATGAAGAGCACTGATGAATCATGCACATTAAGTCCAGATTAACATTGTGACGTATCCCATACAGAAGCTAATTATTGAAGGATTATAAAAGCACAACTCAGTAAAGGCGTCATAAGACATTAATGGTGATGACGCCAGTCCCAAAGAGCATTGGTTTGGATGACTCCCTTCCTCAAGGCAAATATCACACCAACCTTTCCCTCGGCCATTATAATGCCTTATAAAAGTCGCCCTGCTTAAACGAGACTAACTCGCCTTCATAAAAACTAATCCTCTAATAAAAATAAACCTTAAATCAATACACTGTCCAGCACTTGAGCTTAACAATCAGAGATGGTCAGTATACTCCCTTCCTGCTTTGTGGAATCGTTCTAAAATGGCACAATATAACCTTGGACACTGAGGCTACATTTGTACTGCAGGACTTAATGTCAAATCCAATATTTTGACACATATTCAATTTTTACAAAATATTCATTTTTTGGACACACTTTAGTTTAGGGTCCAATTCTCACTATTAACTATATTAATTATGACTTTTGCCTCAATAACCCCCTAATTACCGCTTACTTTCTATTCACCTAATATATATCATGAACTCTGATGCCCGTGTTTGATTACTGTCATTCTTTGTACTGAAGTTTGAGTGAAGTTCAGTGTTTTTGATACTGACCTGGAAATCTTGTCAGTGCATGACATGGTGATGAGACGTTCTCCTTGAAGGACACCGTCCCACGTCTGAACGGGCCCTGCGGACTTCACAGGCAGTGTCCCCTCCCCTGATTCAATCTTCGTCCGTAAGTGGCTGTGAAACTTCTTCACCAAGTGTCTGTTGCTTTGCACTGCATAAAAAAAAGAAGAATTAGGGTCAATGTTGTGATGCTCATTATTAATGAGCTATCTATTCATTTATTAAAACTTCAATTCATACATACAATTCAACTTTTTCTGTAAAGATCCTCTCTCAAGGTCAATATTTCAAAAGTCTCTTAATATATCTGATAATTTGACCTCTTTTATGACGAGGCAAAGTTAGTTCAGGTTGTAAAATGTCATGTGTTGCGAAAAAAAAAAAACTTGAATATTTATTAATTGATATGATGTTTGTGATAAAAAAAAGTTCAGAAGTTTATTTCACATTCTACCTAAATGTAAAGAAGTCATAGTTTTTAGATTTATGTGGTTGCCAAATTTGTAATAAGAAACTTTAAATTTATTAAATGTAATTTTTTAATGTAACTTTGTTTAGTCCATTTTGAATTGAGGTATATAATTGGATAAAACAACTAATATTTTTTCATGTATTACATGGGATGTGGTGACATTTGAAGTACTTTTGGAGTACAAAAGTGTAATCTTTGTTATAAATTGTTAACTTCATATGTTAAAATGTAACAAATGTAAAATACACAAATGTGAAATACACAATAGTGAATATGTTAGTTTTCCTAGGTCAGACATCACTTTTTGCCACTACTGTATATGGTAACAGTAAATAATTGTAACTCAGTCTGTAAAGAATTATATTTTCACATATGTTAGCCTGCAATGTTCTGTTAGTTTAAATGCAACAAAAAAGTGAAAAAAACAAACAAACATACAAAAACAACAACACATTATTTTGATGGTCCACTTTAGACATTCTACTAACTATAACTAACTTTGGCCTCAAGAGGTGCATTAGCAACTGACACTAGAGGCTCTGGTTTCCCTTGCCAGAAACGTATGAATCCCACTCAGAGCGGTGCGAGTAAAACCACAGGGGTTACATTGGTGCCATGACTGGGATAGGAGTGAGGTTTATGGGGGTGAGTGTAACGGAGGCCAGCTAGTAAGAGCTGTGCAGGTAAACCTCACTCCCCTGGCCTCAAGAGGCGCACTAGCAACTGATGGTTGAGGCTGGAGTCTTTAACATCCTTGTTAGCATGCCTGCCTCCCATTACAGAAACACTGGTTCGGATCCCACTCAAAGCGGTGCAAGTAGAATCGGAGGGGTTACATTAGTGCCATGACCTGGATTTTGAATGAGGTTTAGGGGGGTGAGTGTAACGGAGGCCAGCTAGTAAGAGCTGTGCAGGTAAACCTCACTCCCCTGGCCTCAAGGGCTGCACTAGCGACTGATGTTAGAGGCTGTGGTCTTTAGCATCCTTGCTAGCATGCCTGCCTCCCATTCCAGAAACACTGGTTTGAATCCCACTCGAAGCGGTGCAAGTAGAATTGGAGGGGTTACATTAGTGCTATGACCTGGATGGGAGTGAGGTTTAGGGGGGAGAGTGTAATGGAGACTAGCTAATAAGAGCTGTCCAGGTAAACCTCACTCCCCTGGACTCAAGAGGTACACTAGTGATTGACAATTGAGGCTACAGTCTTTAGCATCCTTGTTAGATTGCCCACCTCCCATGCCAAAAATGCTGGTTTGAATCCCACTTGGAACAGTGCGAGTAGACCTGGAAGGGTTACATTAGTGCCGTGACCTGGATGGGAGTGAGGTTTAGGGGGGAGAGTGTAATGGAGACTAGCTAATAAGAGCTGTCCAGGTAAACCTCACTCCCCTGGACTCAAGAGGTACACTAGTGATTGACAATTGAGGCTACAGTCTTTAGCATCCTTGTTAGATTGCCCACCTCCCATGCCAAAAATGCTGGTTTGAATCCCACTTGGAACAGTGCGAGTAGACCTGGAAGGGTTACATTAGTGCCGTGACCTGGATGGGAGTGAGGTTTAGGGGGGTGAGTGTAACGGAGGCCAGCTAGTGAAAGCTGTGCAGGTAAACCTCACTCCCCTGGACTCAAGGGCTACACTAGCGACTGACGTTAGAGGCTGTGGTCTTTAGCATCCTTGTTAGCATGCCTGCCTCCCATTCCAGAAAGACTGGTTTGAATCCCACTCGAAGCAGTGCAAGTAGAATCGGAGGGGTTACATTAGTGCCGTGATCTGGATGGGAGTGAGGTTTAGGGGGGTGAGTGTAACGGAGGCCAGCTAGTAAAAGCTGTGCAGGTAAACCTCACTCCCCTGGACTCAAGAGGCACACTAGTGACTGGCGCCAGAGGCACCTGCTTCCCATGCCGATAATGCTGGTTCGAATCCCACTCAGAGTAGTGCGATTACACATGCCCAGGGCACAACCGCGTCCCTGACCAGTAGCTGACATCGTATTTGCAAAGTTATTTATAGTTAGTAGAATGTCTAAAGTGGACCATCTAAATAAAGTGCTACCAAAATTACCTTGAAAAAAAAAAAAACTTTTTTGAAAATAATGATTAATTATTATGTGAAAACATGTTGCCCCACATGACATTTTTAGAGTAACTGAATTGAAACTTTTCTTAAAAAAGAAAAGTTTTTCAAAACCACATATGTAGCATTTGGACACTTCAAGTCTATATTAGATACATCATGTGCAAGAGAGCAGAAAAGATGATACAGACAAGTAAATAATCTTACAATCAGAGGTGATTTCATACGGCGAGTTCACACGGGCGTCCCCGCAGGGCGAAGTGCTGGTGTACATGTGGAAGAGAACATTTTCTCTCAGTCTCAAACAGGAGTCTTTGTGCCGTACGAAGATCGATTGTTCCCAGTCCTCTTTCCTTTTGCTTCAGAGTGATCACAGACCCCAGGCGGGAAGAAAGAAGAAAGAGGGGAGACATGAGAAACAACCACGTCTGAAAGTGTTCAGCGCTCACATTCCCAGCTAATAATGGGCCGAAGACACAAAGGAGACAAATATTGGCCTTGCCGCGACCAAGGCTAGTTCCGTCACTGTCACATTCCCCTCTCGCATTCACACTATTACTCTGTCAGAACAAGGCGAATATAAATGGCCAAGACAACAGCAAGCTGTAATTCTTTAACCCAGATGATCTGTAGCTAGTCAGCTATAGGGAGGACACGTCGTTTCCTGCAGAGCCGCCCCACTTTTACACATATCATCATAATTAGCATTAGCGCCTCACTGTGACATCTTACAAAAGACGTTTCGGAATAGTGCACGGGGAGTGCATTACATACGCAAACATCATCGTCTCTAATTGGCACCTAAGCTGTGCTAATTACACAAATGACCTGCGATGTCAAGGGTGGGAGTCGTGTTGCTCCAGATCTGTCTATTGAGGAAGCAGCTGATGGCCGTTGTGCTATTTTATTTGCCGAACATAATGACTTATCTTCCAAACTAGACTCCAGACCCAGCCAAACGGGCCCATTTAGCAGCAGATAATGCACTCTGGGAAGACGCGTATGCAAATATGACATTACAGGAGACTTTTCTATGCAGCAATCTGCTACATCGAGGAAGACATTTAAAGTCTTCGCCACCGCACAAAGATACCTCCAACACTAGACCAGACTGAAATGATGATGCAGATAATGAACGGAGAATTGAAATTTGAAAGTACATCCAAGTTCTTTTCTAGGTGTAAAATGTGCTACTGTGAGAAAATGTGTTGTTTGCTTAAAGCTCTAACGGAGCTCAGGTTTAACGTGCCAAGCTTTCTCAATAACATCTGTGACATGCTGTTGATTAGCACAGAAAGTGATTTTGACATTTTTCGTGTGAAAAAAACAAGCAAATGTTTTGTTTAGAATAATGCACTTACAAGACAATGGGATAAACAGTACATTACTGTGGATGCTCCATTCTGCCTCAGAGTAGAACAAAAAAGGTAGTTGTGACCTTATATCTTAAAATTACACCTTTATTTCTTGTTATTTTGACTTGATTGTGACTTCATGCCTCACAATTTAACTTTTAACTCTCAATTGCAACATTGTTTCTCGTAATTGCAACTTTACTCCCAATGCAACTTATGTTGTAAACTCACAAATGTGATTTTATAACTCACAATATCACTTTATATATCACAATTGTTTCTCGTAATTGCAACTTCACAATGCACAGTGTAAAGTTCACAACTTCACAACTCAAGTGACTTTTATTGCAATGTTACTTTATATCTCACAATTTTGACTTATATGCCGCAATGCAAATGTATGTCTTGCAATGCGACTTTTTTCTCATAAATTGCGACACTATGTGTCTTTATATCTTACAATGTGATTTTTTTTTTTTTTTTACTCTGAGGTGGAAACAGGCTTCATTGACACATTGTCAAAAGTATAGTAGCAAGACTTATATATTACACGTGTTTATATAGCTCCCGTCATGACCACGTAAAACCACAACTTTCACTTCCCTTGTGAAAAACAAGTACATTTTAGCATACTTTAGCAAAAGACTACAAAAATAATATAATTTAAAATAATATATTTAAGTGTGAATTGAATGTAATGTTTTCAGACATTTAATTGCATGTTAATTGCAATTAAATAAAAATGTATTATAGTTTAATTTATATTAAATGCAGTTAGCTGAACTTCTTTTTGATACTTCAGTTGGACTACATTTTTTATATATGCAATTTCTTAATTACATCTTTTAAATATGGTTAATAAGTGTATTGCCAAATGGACTGTCAGGTATTTAAATATATGTGTAATTACACATTTGTAATGAAAAAGTTACAATATAGTACATTTAAAATATATAACCTTTAAATATAATACTGAATAGCATGCTACAGTTAAAATTCTAATCAATTACTTTACATGTTCTTTAGTACGTGTCAATAAGTGTACTTCTTTAAAGCAAAACAAACATTAAAACAACAATTTAGAATGTACTGTAAAGTACTTTGAATTTGACATTATTACAAAGTGTACTACTTAAGTGTGTTAAGAAACAGTCATGAAAGTTCACTTAAATGGCCTTTATTTAATTGATAATATATTATCTGCAAGTACAGTTATTTAAAAAAATATATACTTTTACGATTTGAAGTACACTACAAGTGCACATTCATTACAATTAAGTGCACATTTTTTTCACAAGGGTTGACATGCACAAATATACCAGAAAGGCACTGTTTGCTGTGCTCATAGTTCCACCTCAAGAAGCAATCTATACAGCTTTACAGCTCAGATAACACATTTTTGTGCGGAAAAAAGAGCTTTAACATAAAGCAAGCTGCTCACTTCTACTTGACTTCCTGTGCAAGTGCATTACGATGAATTAGATTTTTGCTTCTTTTTACAAATTGCTTTCACATATTTACAGCAGTCACATACTTACAGATTTTAACTTGTTTTGAGCAGAGAACATCCCTTTAATGTGTTTTAGGAAAACACAATGTATATTATAATGCATCACTTCATTTGTGCATAAACACATCATGCTGTTCTCTATTCATTCTAAGTCATTTTTTAAAGCTGTTTCTTTGAAAAACATAATCTGTTCTGCTATGTGCATCATAACATTGAAATTTAAACAGTGAAGCCAATGTATTTTGTGTGTGTGTGTGTGTGTGTGTGTGTGTATGTGTGTATGTGGTTGGATTTATAAATAAAGTAAACGTTTCTTTTTTTTTTTCTTTTCTAAAATGCAGTTTTCTTTTTAGGGATTTGTTGAAGTTTACTTTTAGGCATTGTTATTCTATATAAATATATATATATATATATATATATATATATATATATTTATTAGACTGTAAAAAAAGACTCAATCGCAAGCACAGCTGTCAATCATGATGTTACACCCTGTTTTTATATAATCAAATAACTAACTAAAACCAAACTTACTGGTAAAACAAACACTTGAACATCCGTCAGCGTTATGAGAACAGAAAAAATGACAGAAAGCATCTTTGGAGAAAATTTATTTGACGTTTAATTGGATTTTTTAGTTTGGCTCGCATTAATTACACTGAGAGGGCGGGGTTTATGACCTATACTGTAGCCAGCCACCAGGGGGCGATCAAAATGCTTTGGCTTTACTTTTCAGGATGTGTGCAGCACAACTGATATAACTTATCTAAATGTGTGTCATTTACCTGAGGTGTAACTCTAGTTGGGAGTACAGGAACCGCAGCAGGGCTCGTCTAGTCGTGATTTCAGCATGGCAGTCGTTGACCACCAGGCCCTGGTCACTGATATATTCTCCGTTAATGCATTTAGTGCCGGTTGATAGCGCCACCACTTGGGCCTGTCTCAGATCCAAACCTGATGAGCACAAAGACATAAACGCATGTAGTCATTATTCTGCAGCTTAATAATATTGGATCTGACAGCAAACTTAATGTAAGTGTTATCAGATTAAATGTATGTGCGATTAGTCAGTTATAGCAGAGATCATTGACATATACCTGTAGATGTCTTAAAGATACAGTAAGCTAAAACAACCTGTTTAATTAATTAAATTAATTGACTCGCAGTTCTGACTTTATATCTCACAATTCTGACTTTATAACATGCGATTCTGACTTTATAACTCTCAATTCTGACTTTATAACTCGCAATTCTGACTTTATAACTCACAATTCCGACTTTATATCTCACAATTCTGACTTTATAACTCGCAATTCGGACTTTATATCTCGCAATTCTTACTTTATTTCTCGCAATTCTGACTTTATCTCTCGCAATTCTGACTTTATATCTCGCAGTTCTGACTTTATATCTCACAATTCTGACTTTATAACATGCGATTCTGACTTTATAACTCTCAATTCTGACTTTATAACTCGCAATTCTGACTTTATAACTCACAATTCCGACTTTATATCTCACAATTCTGACTTTATATCTTGCAATTCTGACTTTATAACTCGCAATTCGGACTTTATATCTCGCAATTCTTACTTTATTTCTCGCAATTCTGACTTTATCTCTCGCAATTCTGACTTTATATCTCGCAATTCTGACTTTATAACTTGCAATTCTGACTTTATAACTTGCAAT
The DNA here is from genome assembly GCA_036281575.1 of Ancherythroculter nigrocauda. Lineage (NCBI taxonomy): Eukaryota > Metazoa > Chordata > Actinopteri > Cypriniformes > Xenocyprididae > Ancherythroculter > Ancherythroculter nigrocauda. Next base: position 4,166,116 of record VTFQ01000024.1, on the reverse strand, counting down.
TCTGACTTTATAACTCGCAATTCTGACTTTATAACTCGCAATTCCGACTTTATAACTCGCAATTCTGACTTTATAACTCGCAATTCTGACTTTATAACTCGCAATTTTGACTTTATAACTCGCAATTCTGACTTTATATCTCGCAATTCTGACTTTATATCTCGCAATTCTGACTTTATAACTCGCAATTCTGACTTTATAACTCGCAATTCTGACTTTATAACTCGCAATTCCGACTTTATATCTCACAATTCTGACTTTATATCTCGCAATTCCGACTTTATAACTCGCAATTCTGACTTTATAACTCGCAATTCTGACTTTATATCACACATTTCCGACTTTATAACTCGCAATTCTGACTTTATAACTCATAATTCTGACTTTATATCACACATTTCCGACTTTATAACTCGCAATTCCAACTTTATAACATGCAATTCTGACTTTATAACTTGCAATGCTGACTTTATATCTCGCAATTCTGACTTTATAACTCGCAATTCGGACTTTATAACATGCAATTCGGACTTTATAACTTGCAATACTGACTTTATATCTCGCAATTCTGACTTTATAACTCGCAATTCTGACTTTATAACTCGCAATTCTGACTTTATAACTCGCAATTCGGACTTTATATCTCGCAATTCTGACTTTACCACTCGCAATTCGGACTTTATATCTCGCAATTCTGACTTTATAACATGCAATTCTGACTTTATAACTTGCAATTCTGACTTTATAACTCACAATTCTGACTTTATAACTTGCAATGCTGACTTTATATCTCACAATTTTGAATTTATATCACAATTCTGACTTTATAACTCGCAGTTCTGAGAAAAAAAAAATCAGAATTGTGAGATAAAAAGTCACAATTACCTTTTTTATTTCTTATTTCATGGCAGAAACAAGCTTCCATAGTTTTCAACACTAATAATAATCAGAAATGTTTCTTGAGCAGCAAATCAGCATAATGATGCTGAAAATTCAGCTTTGATCACAGGAATAAATGGCATTTTAACATATTAAACAGTATATTTCACAATATTACTGTTCTTACTGTATTACAGTTTTTACTAAATGACTGTTTAAAAAATAAGCAGCAAACACAACTATAAATTCTGCTGTAGTCCACAGTAAAAGCTGCTCTTTGCTGATGTTCTCTACACAAGGATGAGTAACTGGTCTTCAGTGTACATCAAGATTTCCTGTGACATTTTCATCGGCCACAGCAAGACGAAACCCACAACCCCGGCACAAAGCGTCCCCACCTGCCACGGCCTGCTGTACCTGTCTCACAGCTGCTCGGCCACGATACGGCACTGGGCAGGAGGATACGGGCTTCGCTGGGATTTTTGCACTGAGAACAGCTCAAGCGTGTGAGCGGATGTCTCAGCATGCTTAACCATAAAGCTCTGTGTGCTGGAAAAAAAATATATCTCCCCATCGCTTCAAAAATTTAGTGTTCACTGCCTCATGTAGACCTGCAGGCTAGAGGCAACATATGAGCTTTTATCAGTCGGGGCCCAGACGGAATTGCACGCCGTGGCCCGGCCGCCACCAGCGCGGCTGCCTGGCAATAACAATAATAAAAACTAATATTGAGGTGGGGTTAAAGGCATAGCCTTTGAAATCCATTCTTCCACCTTTCGCTGCCTGCTGAACCGAGAAAGTGAGAGAGAGGAGAGGCCATGGGAAGGGGAGAAATAGATGAAACGCGAGCCAGAAAAAGAGAGACTGGGTTCAAATGAATCATATCTCCAGATCGAAGCGGTCAATAGCTCATTTTTTCATACTTGATAATATCAGGTTTATGCGAAATTTTAACTGTGAAACACTACATGTATCCAGATAAACTGAGTTTAAAAGGTTAGTTCACTAAGTTCACTTACTCAACCTCATGTATGACTTCTTTTCTTCTGGAGGACAAAAAGAGAAAGTCTAGCAGTCGTGTGGTTTAACCATCAAATAAAAAGCAAGAACATATTTTCTTAAATCATAAATATATGTGAGTGTACATACAGTATATTAATCATTATTTTTTAAGTTTTAAGTTCATATAATGGTCAAACTATCTGTTATTTTAAGAGACTTATTGACCTTAACAAAGTCATGAAATTATGAAAGTCAGCAGGGGCCTTTTTGATAGTTTGATATCACTTCCTGCTTTTTTCTGTGTTTCAGCATGCAAATTATGAATATATATATATATATATATATATATATATATATATATATATATATATATATATATATATATATATATATATTCATAATTTGCATGCTGAAACACAGAAAAAAGCATATATATATATATATAATAAAAATACTAAACATTTGCTGTGTCATTTTCACAGGAAAGGGTGTCATTAACATTCTTCAAAATATTCAATTTCCATTCCTAATAAATAAAGCATTAAATCATATTTTTTGACAATCATGACAGCATTACTGTTGCACGTGACAAGCAGGGAGGGAAAAGAGAATCCTGGAACTCCAGGAAAAAATAAATCCTTGAGGAAAACAGTGCAGCTGTCCAGCAATAAACCATTACAATGAGTTATGTTCTACTGCTCACACACTATTATATGAACTCAACCTTTCCATCTATCAAAGACCGACTGAAACGTCCCAAATGTTCCTCTGAAGACAAATGCCAGCTGGCTCTGCCCGGTCTCCACCTGCTTTACCTGATCTATCCCAGCATGCATTGGTACAGAGCACAGCAGGGTCCCAGCATGTGTGTTCAGGCATCTTTATTCAACAATCCCCAACAGCAAAACACTTTCTAGAAAAAAAATGAAAGTTAAAAGGCCCAAAGCACCTCGCCTTCCCAGCCTGTTCTCTCCACGCTGTTCCATTTAATGATAGTTTAGATCAATCTGGTGATGGCAGAGAGAAAGAAAAGAGAGTGTGTAGTAATTTCTCTCTGTACCGGCATGAAATTGTTGTAAAGGCTCTTCTCTCGGTGTGTGGGGGTGGAAAGGCCTGTGGGCACTGCTGCTTTTAGAAGAGCAATAATCATCAACATCTCTGAGAAAGCACATTGTGCCAGTGAGGTGGGTACAAAGGCAAACACCCTGGATGTGAACATGACTGCCGCTCTCTTTACCCTTCAGTAGACCGCTGTGTAAAAACAGGAAAGAGAACATCACAGTGTCAAAGGCAAGTGTGCTAAAAGGCATGCACTATAGGAACAACTCACAGCAAACTATATGTGCTTTACATTATTGCCAAACATCTGAATTTCTTTAAAAGTAGTAAGATTTAACCATATAAGGCCTGACATGAAATAACAGTCCATTTTAAAGGGGTCATGAATTGAGAAATCAACTTTTCCTTAAGCTTTTGATATATAAGAGATCATCATACTATAAGAACATCCTGTAAGTTTCAGAACTGAAAACTTCCTTGTTAGTCCAATAAAAGCTTTTATTGACACCAGACCCAGCGAAGGACTTGTCCCGGAATGTGCCTATAGATAGGTGAAACTCCGCCTCCGCAGAAGAAAACACCTACTTCATCATTGCAAAGTTAGCCCCGCCCACTGGCATGTTAGTGAGATGACGAGGGAGAGAAGAGTGATACACAACTAAAAATAACATTATCTTTCAAAGGATCCTAATGCTAGGAATAGGATTATTTACTTTCAACAATGTCAATGTCTCAGTTGAGCTTTATTTATTTGTATTCGGTACATTTCACTGTTGATTATTTGGTAAATCAATCGCATTTCAACAGTAATGCAACAACGTGTAAGTAACTGTTAACTGTTAATGCCTGATCTGATATGTAATGTTTCATGTACAGTCAGATGTTCTTTGTCTATGTGTCAGTAATTCAAACCAGCGAATAACGCTCAACTTCACATTGTTTCTCTTAGTAGGTTGAAAATAATCTGTTATTTAAACATTTAATTGATTAAATTATATATAGAAAGAGCTGTCAATCAAACAGTGTGAGTTTATCAGTGATTGAGTTCTGGACTCGCGCCAAAACTCCCATTTTATTCCACAAATCTTTTAGTTACATCACATTTGCACTATTAGTTATGATGAAAGCATTCGTTAGTGTGCAGAAATTGAGTTGCAATGACGAAATCACTGCATTCATTCGCTCAACAACATCTGTGATCAGCTACAATGTTCATCACTGCAACCTTTCAGGAAACAATCTGAATATAATGCCATAGATCTGAATGGAATGCTATAGTCAATGCTGTTCACAATTAGTTAACCTTGAGAGCTGTAATAGTAAAACATGCTAAAAGTTTTCCAGAGAGTAATACTTAGCTATTTCATATTGCAAAGATGTCAGCCAATCACAGCAGTGGGTGTTTACACTGAAGTCTCAGCAGACACGCCCCTTAAAACAGAGCGTTCAAATAAGACGCTAAAATCAGGCAATGACAACTTCTGATGTAAAAAATCATACTAACATTATAAGTGCACCCTCGGAAGCATTGTAAAACGATGCAGTTCATGACCCCTTTAATTGGAACAGTTTGTTGAAAATTTTGACAAAATATATAAAAATGGTTGTATTGGTGTTTTTTGTTGAGTATCATATTTGATACATCAGTCTTTTATGGCTAACACAGAATAAAGCAATATGTCCCATGAAGCCACAATTTAGGCATGTTCTAAATTCATTGTAAATCACGGCTTCACGGGGCTTATTGCTTTTATAAAACGGTTATTCCACATAACTTGCAAGGTTTTAGAAAATAAACACACAGACACAAAAGTGTAATGATATTGTATTGTGCTAATGTAGTTCTTCAGAAGCAGAAGTTACTTTTAAAAGTAATGCATTACAATATTGCATTAATTCCTGCTCCCTAAAATAACTAACTGCATTACTTGATTACTTTTTATGGAAAGTAATGTGTTACATTACTTTTGCATTACTATATATATATATATATATATATATATATATATATATATATATATATATATATATATATATATATATATATATATATATATATATATATATATATATATATGTTAATTATAAATATAATAGTAGATGTGATTACATAATGACAATATATGATACATAAAGTTTATATATATATATATATATATATATATATACTGTAAATACATTAATTTCTACAGTATGTAATTAAAATGTATTTATAAATGAATACAGACTACAAAAATACAATTGTAAATTTGATCTACGAAAAAGCAACAAGAAATGTTCTAAAAACCAAACAAAATTACAACAGAGACAGACACAAACTACAACAGATGCTCTAGGCCTCCAACCTTCAGCACTGATTTGCTGTCACAAGACTCCAAATTGCACCCTATTCATAAAAAGAGGCACATACAGTGCAGTACTCAGTGAGTGGAAAGTGAGTATTCCACAGTGAACACTGTCTGTGCAAGACACTATTAATCAGCACATGGGTCACTCTAGTGGAGGTCTGTCAGGGGAAGCCCGTATGCTGATATGAGCTTAATAAGCATCATTACCCACACATTTTCTAAATGAGTTTTGTTTCGCACAACAAGGAAAGAATGCAGTTCATCAGCTCCTTTATGAGCCCATCAAATCATAAGGAATCATTAGATGGGTTTTTATGCGCACTCTGCTTTGGGAGGTCTAACTACCATATTGGATTGGATGGGCACAGTGTATTTTGTTTAAAAAAAAAAAAAGTCAGAAAAGCGATTATTACTGAAAATTGATGAATTTGCATTAAACATATTTTCTTCAGGGGTAAAGCAAATGGCCGAGGTCATCATCTACCAAAGTCATTTACATGCCATTAGGAATAAAGAGGATCCTTTACAAGTTGCTCTTGCATGTTAAAATGTTTGAATATTAAATGAGGTCAAAATGGTGCACATCACCAGCATTGAACAAATTGTGTTCCAGAGATAATTCCCACTGGATGGAAACCTTTGAGCAAACATGGAACACTGATCAGGCATAACATTATGACCACCTTCCTAATATTGTGTTGGTCCCCCTTTTGCTACCAAAACAGCCCTGACCCGTCGAGGCATGGACTCCACTAGATCCCTGAAGGTGTGCTGTGGTATCTGACATCAAGATGTTAGCAGCAGATCCTTTAAGCCCTGTAAGTTGCGAGGTGTTCTCCAGGTTAGTGACGCACACGCACCTGGCCATCCATGTGATGTAAAAGAAAACGATGTTCAACAGACCAGGCCACCTTCTTCCATTGCTCCGTGGTCCAGTTCTGATGCTCACTGTTGGCGCTTTCGGCGGTGGACAGGGGTCAGCATGGGCACCCTGACTGGTCTGCAGCTATGAAGCTCCATATGCAACAAACTGTGATGCACTGTGTATTCTGACACCTTTCTATCAGAACAAGCATTAACTTCCTGAGCAATTTGAGCTACAGTAGCTCGTCTGTTGGATCGGACCACACGGGCCAGCCTTCGCTCCTCACGTGCATCAATGAGCCTTGGCCGCCTATGACCCTGTCGCCGGTTCACCACTGTTCCTTCCTTGGGCCACTTTTGATAGATACTGACCACTGCAGACCGGGAACACCCCACAAGAGCTGCAGTTTTGGAGATGCTCTGATCCAGTCATCTAGCCATCACAATTTGGCCCTTGTCAAACTCGCTCAAATCCTTATGCTTGCCCATTTTTCCTGCTTCTAACACATCAACTTTGAGGACAAAATGTTCACTTGCTGCCTAATATTTCCCACCCACCAGGTGCCGTGATGAAGAGATAATCAGTGTTATTTACTATATTATTGGTCATAATGTTATGCCTGATCGGTGTATAAAATGAAATGATTAGAAAATTAGCTTTATCGACGTTGCATTTACATGGAAATCTAGGAAAAGCACTACAATTTGTGAAACTGGCGAATGCTGAAAGGGAAATAAAATGCAATATTGTCCTGATGTCACATAACAAACAAACTTTTCAGACCCTTGGTTGAATGTAATATGCATTTTTCCACCACAGAAATCGGTCTTTCCACTTCTGAATTGCTCTAAACACAATCATCTGTTCTCCAAATGTGGAAGCAGACATGTTTAGTTCCCTTTACCAGCCTAACTGTGTGTCTGATGTTCAAAACGCAGTATCCCAGCATCCGTACTGTGCCTGGCTGAAATACGATTACTCACACCATCTGATTCAAGCGGTGTCTGTTTCTTTTACGTTACCAGATGAAATAATCCAATAAGAGTCTTGTGAGAAGCACTCTCGCTCAGGTTATGACTCCCTCGGCGAAAGTCCCGTGGTTCAAAGTTGGACCTGCATTAATATTCTACCGGTGCCCGTGCCAGTCTAAAAGATTCAATAGATGCTCAAAGAGCAGTGAACAGAACCCCTAGTGTTTCTGTCAAGTTTGCGTGTCTGCTCGCTTGCCACAAATTCTTGGGCACCAATGTCTGGATCTTTGAAGATAACAGTCTTAATAAACAAGCTCTGCAATTACTGTGAGGCAGACAGAGCGGAGAGAAGGCGAGAAAGAGAGAGAGAGAGAGAGAGACAGAGCAGTGAGGACAGGGATTAGGTCAGATCTCACTGAAGTCTAAATTGATGAGCTGTGGTCTTCAAAAGAAAAACTGGATACTGATCCTGCAATGACTCCTGAAAGCCTGCAGCTGTGCCTCACACAAACACATTGAAACATTGCGCCAACCTGTCACTGTTAGTCAACTAAGCTGTTCGCAGGATAATATACTGTATATTCTAGCAACAATAAACCATGAAATACCAATATGGGATAAGGCAACACTATTGTTTATACTTGTGGTTAGTGTTTTAAACAAACCACTGACCCTAAATATTAGGGCTGAAAATCACTCCAGTTTCTGCAATTAATCGTGATTGATGGTAAAACCCTTACAATTTGTAATCATAAATACATTCTCACACTGAATCTCCAAATGAATGTGGAAACAACATAAAATGGCATCTAATGCTCAAAATACTTAATTGGTTTCAGTAGGACAAACTTAAATTGAACAAATTAGTTCAGTTAAATAAACTGTTGTGAGTATTTAGAACATCCTTTTTCTTTTGAGTTCACAGCACTGACATATTTCAAGTAAAGTGAACTGTTTCATTGTTTTGAGTTGTATGAACTCATTTCTTTTAATTTAGACTAACTTAAATTTAACTGAAACTGGAGTGGGATTTCTATTTCCCAGCATGCTTTGCCCATGGCACTCGAAAGGGAGAGTAAATGCTAAAATTAAGTGTTATATGTTTTTTTTTTTTTTTGTGCATGATTAAAGGTAAGGGAGATTTAGTAGTGATTAATGTTTTGTTATGCTACTTTAGAAGAGATTCAGTTAATGTGGGTTTTTGGAGAGTTACCATAATGGTGACAAGTAGTGCATGCTGCTTGGTTTGAGAGCAGGTAAGTTACATGTTTAAAGTTGCTGTACTCATTCAGAAAGTGCTATACCATGCTATTGTTAACATGTTAGAAAATTAACAAGTTGACATTTTCTGAATTAGTTTGTTATAGCTAGCAAAATATTTACACTGAGTTAACCTGATAATTTTAAGTTAAATGTATAAATCAGTGTACTCAAATATTTCAAGTTAAGAACAATAACATTTATAAGTACAAAATAAAAATCTTACTTAAACTGAGTTTCTTAACTTAAATTCTCATTCAACTTTTTTGAGTTCTGACAACTTATTTGGGTTTACAGTGAAGTAACGAACTCATTTGATTTGCAAGAACTCAAAATAAAAGTAAATCTTTAACAATAAAAAAATTAAGCTTATCTTTTATGTTAATTGCTATCAAAATGTATGAGTTGGCTAACTCAGTTCTTCAAGTTAGGAGCAATTAACTTGCATGAGTACTACGAACTCAAACTTGACAGTTCTGCTACTTAAAATTTGGAATATCATAACTTAAAAAAAAATTGATGCAACAGATTTCCTCCAATTTTTTGAGTTAGCCCAACTTATTTGGGTTTACAATGTAAATATTAGACTGGAAATCACTCAGGTTTCTGCAATTAATTGTGATGGCAAAACCCTTACAATTTGTAATCATAAATACATTCACACACTGAATTTCCCAAATGAATGTGGAAACAGCATAAAAGGAAACATTTTTACTAAGCACTATGAATGAAGGACAGTATCACTGATACTGATGCTGATGCCTAATAGTAAGGTAAAATTAGTAATTATAGTAATTCAACATTACATGCTAAATTAAAAAGCCAGGCCTAAACTGCAAATTATTATATTGTTTTTATTTATACTTTATTACTAATTACAGATCTTTTAATTTAATTCAAGTGAAATTAAAACAATATTCACAAAACCCATTATTAAAAAAAATGTCACATTTAGCTGTGCCTGATATTTAGTGTGTTTCACATGATAAAACAGCAAGCATTAACAGCATACATTTCTGTGTTATTTTCCCCACCCTTACTAAATATGAAACTTTGGCAACTTGTCCCACACCATTTGTTCTATGGACTGAATCATGAGATCATTGTGATTTTCATCTGGTGGAAAAAGCAAACACCCAGAATACCCCAGTGACCATCTAGCGCTGTAGCAGTGAGTTTTACACAGGGAACCAAACAAACTATACATTTTTATCATTAAATGTAAAATTCAAAGTTTAAAGGGCACCTATTATGCCCCCTTTTTCAAGATGTAAAATAAGTCTCTGATGTCCCCAGAGTGTGTATGTGAAGGTTTAGCTCAAAATCCCCCACAGATAATTTTTTATAGCATGTTAAAATGGCCACTTTTTGGGGGTGAGCAAAAACGCGCCGTTTCAGTGTGGTCCCTTTAAATGCAAATGAGCTGCGCTTCTCGGCCTAAGAGGGCGGAGCTTCAAGAGCTCATTCTCCAGTGACAGGTTCAGTCAGGATGCACTATAATGTCAGAAACTGCGAATATATGCTGCATGGAGATAGAACAGGTATAGTTTAGTTTAATTACTGTTAGAACTTATATTCTTGTTTTTATCAACTATATTAGTACAAGCTTGTTTACTGATGAGTTTTATAATGTTTATTGTACTAAACACAAAATATGAAGCATCTGTTTTCACTCTAGAAAATCACTGTAAGAGCTTAATAAAACAGTGCAAGTGTGCATTAAAATATTATCCATAAACTCTCTCTCTCTCCCTTGCATTATCATCAACATACACAGCAAAGAACACAGAAACACTCATTACAACTAACAGTAAACAAATATATACAGACCTTATGCCTTTTTGGGTGGTGCTTAATAAACTGGTAAACTTTATATCCGTAAATCAACTCTGATGAACTGTAATAAAGTGCTCCTTCATTACTGCTGTATCCAGTATCACTCTGGAGACTGTAAGATGGATCAAGAAAGGTTTGTACTGATCTATCCTTGAGTAACACATTTTTAGCACAACCTCTGTTTTGTATTGTCCCTTTGTATTGACATTGGTTCACAAAGCAGTCCAGTGTGAAATGATTCACGCAGACATAAACAAATTTCGGTAGAGTTGAGGGAGCATTTTCTTCGAAAACAAAATTAATCCACCTCATCTTCAGCGGCTCAAATTTTAGGGAGTAAATGGAGAGAGCTATGTGGATTAATCCATCCAGCTACAGAACACCTGAAACCCTTGGGAGATATTCTCGTCAGTGCAGTAATGGTGGACTGTACAACTCACTGTGAACTCGCTCAGGGCGGTTCTATGTTAAAACGGCAGTGTCTGTCAACATTTGTGGGCGGGGCCAGTGGCTAATGTGACGTCACACTGCCAGGAACCTGCAAACGGCTTGTTCTGAGACACTGCTTATGATTTATGGGGATTAAAAAAAGGAGTGGTTGGATTTTTATCATTATAGGGTGGTTGTGTACACACACTGCCAACACACATTTATGTCCAAACACCATGCAAAAGTGAATTTTGCTAAATAGGTCCTATCTAAAATGAAAGTCGAAGTGTCTGTTCCACAACAGTCACAAAATGAAAGTGCAAAAAAAGAGGACTGTTTATAAACAGGTTTCCCAAACACTCTCCCCAATCTGCTATTGGTCAGACTAACAGACCCCAAACCCACGTCATTGGTTGAGCTGTTGCTATGTCAGGCTGGTTGAATGCCTAAGCTAATAACAATGTTTTGATAGCGCAACAGAGCCACAGTGTTTGCACCTTTCATGGGAATCAGCCTATGAATGAGTTATAGTTGACACTGAATACCAATCTTGAATAAAGAACTTTGGAAAAAAATACAGATCACCTTTAATATTGTTCTAAAGAAAAAAACAAAAAACAAAAACAAGATCTTCATTGACTGTAAATCATTTTAGTCTTTGACTGCTCTTTGAATTCTTTCTGATTTATGTGCATCTTTGTCTGTTGATTTTTCACAGGTGATAAAGTACTAAATATTTCATACAAAGCTCCACACTCAGAGGATACATAGAGACTTAGAGGTGCCTTCTCTCCCCTTATTGAACTTCTTAAATAATTCACAGGCCGATTGAAATGATGCCATACCTCTGGTCATGACGATGCCCGCCAGGCCTTTGTGACGCGCGTGTAGCAGTGAGGAGCAGCCGGCCAGCTCTGTGTATTTCTCTCGCACCAGGTGGAATATTGCATCTGCAAACTCCTGCAATACACAACAGGTTCTTGGTAAGTTTGGTAAGTTTCCTTATTAAAAAATAGTATGTTCATATGGATGATATTTTGGTGTTCACTCTATACAGTACTTAAAACAATTAATAGTAACTTCCAATAATAATAATTTTAATTTGCAAACATCATAGAATTTTCCAGATCATCTGCAGGTTATCTAAATTCAAATATATATATATATATATATATATATATATATATATATATATATATATATATACAGTATATATATATATATATATATATATATATATATTATACATATATATATATTATACATACACACAAAGTTTTATGACTAATGCCTAAATATTTCAATGTATTAAGTATTAATAAAAATAAATGTTTAATTACTGACCATATTATTTGTTACTGCAGTGTTACTGCTACAGCATTTTGATTAGAAATAACTTGACTTCATATTGAAAGGATATTGCATAAAAGAGATTTTAACAGGCCATAAATCATATATATCAAGCATATTTAATTGCAAATCAGTTAAATTCATGGAATAGCTTTGCTGTTCCATGATCACACAATGACTTTGCCCGTAGCATTTTTTTCTCCCATCACACCAACATGGTGACCCAATTAATTTGCGTCAAAACATCGGCCATCAATAGAGTAATTGGAAGGAGAAGAGACCACGGGCGTGCTCATGGTCAGCCGTTTATCTGAGACACTTTCGCTAATGGAACAGCGTGATTAGTTTGGTGGCGTCTCAAATGGACCATCTGTCCATTGCTCTGAGCTCAGGGTTGAGGCCGCCAGGCTGAAAAATAACCTGGACCCTGTGTTTGCATTCAACAGACGGGCTTCGGCCCAATCCTCCCCTATACAGCTGTTCCCGAACCTGTGCGATTGGATTTTTCTATCAAGTCCACAACTGATGGTATTATGTTGCTGTGGCAATTAGTGGCTTACGAAGCCAAACACATATTCATACAGTACATACACACACAGTGCCAGATGATAATTATGACTTCTGAGGGGTCGGCCAGGCATCTGGAGAAATCAAATGTAGGCAAAGTGCTCAGAGGGCAAAAACAGATGCACCTCTTTACTGAGGATGCTCACAGTATGTAGCGCTGATGAACTGATTGAAACACAACAGGCATGTGCCTGCCTATGGAACCTGAATGACATTTCTGTAATGGATATGACAATAGCTACGTTTACATGTTCTCTTTTTGCTTCAATCTGAATGAATTCGTTCCGATTGATGAATCCAAACGTAGTGTTTACATGAACGCCAAATAAAGTGATCGGGATGATGTGCGCATTTATATGTCACAAGCTTCTGATCAGATTTAATCTTTTGACATGCGCACACTGCACAAATATACAGAGTTTCCCACTGTTGTTGCATACTAACCATCCTCCTTTTCTTTATTTTAAAAAGCAGACTTAATATTTATCTATTTCAGGTCCTAATTAGGCGACGACGAGCACATGAACCCTTGAGCCGTGCTGCTTGTATATAACAAGCAGTAACAGCGCCCCTTCCCGCGCCCAAAACCAGTCATCTATGGATGAGAGTATGAAACAAGGACTAGTGGGATGTTGTCCTGCTCCACTTCACAGACGATGAGTGGAAAGAGAACTTCAGAATGACAGGACACTCATTTTGACACTTTATTCAAAGGAAGGATCAGTTCGTTCCACATGTCATTACGCTATTTCATTGGACATGCACAATACTCTCCAGTTTCGGCTTTCAATCCGGTCAAGTGTTTATACATGTCCTCTCAATCAGATTACAAAAGGAACAAACCACCCCTTACAATCTGAATTCAATTTCAGATCTGGCCAATTCATTCAGATTGATGTGTTTACATGTGGGTTTTTTGTTCCGATTGTGCTACTAGACCGATTACAGTTGGATTATTAGGGTCCATGTAAACACAGTTAATATGTTTGGTCTTGACAGTATAGATCTGCTACGCTGCTGCTACTGCCAATACATTCACAGTCATGCTGCTGTGAGCAAGTAAGAAATGCTGCTGCTGTACAATATAGTATACATGAATTACCCACAGAAGATCTATACAGGTGGAGCTGGGGAAGGTGGAGGGTTTCTGAAAGCGCACTGCAACTGCTACAGAAAATGCTCACCAGTGTTTGAAAGTTGATACAGCAGGAACCAATCAGCTGTGCCCTATAGATAATGATGTGATTGCAAGCAGATTGAGTTAAAGACCTGCACCATCTAAAGTTTCATGACAGAACGTTGTATTTAGCAGAAAAAACACAAAAATATCCATGTGCAGTTATAATGATTTTTTTCTTTTACAGAAATTGCTTTTTAAGGACTACAACAAACATCTGGGCTTCTTCCCAGGTTGGTGACATCACAAACCCAAAAATTTACATAAACCCCACCCCCGGGAAGATACAACAAGGAGGGTAAAGCCATGTTGGGCTGCTTTAAAGAAGAGGAAGAGTTGTTGTAGTAGCGTATTGTTGACATGCTGTCATTTTACGCCGGACTGCTTCACAAACGAGGGTCAATTCAACACTGGATTTGCACAAAAGATGAACATGACGGCACATGCTAGTCAATGAGCTGAATCAACTCAAAAACAACTACATAAATTTATCCACTAACCATTCAGAAACGTCCAGTTTCATTCTAAAAGTTGTAACTTCTTCCTGAGTCTCTCCATCAGTGTCGACTCCGGTTTGAACAATGTAAGGCTGAACACCGTTACTGACAATCCTCATTTTGGCTGCGTGAGATTCTCCAGCTTTGTTGTTGTTGAGCAACCGAAGCGTGAGCTGTTAAGCTCCGCCCTCTTCTGGAAAGGGGTCCGGGAGCAGCAGCTCATTTGCATTTAAAGGGACACACACAAAAATGGCATGTTTTTGCTCATACTCAAATAGGGGCAAATTTGACTATAGTAAATGATTTGGGTATTTTGAGCTGAAACGTCGCAGACACATTCTGGGGACACCAGAGACTTATACTACATCTTGTGAAAGGGATATTATAGATCCCCTTTAAAGCAAACAAATTCGTAAACAATTGTACATATCTGAAATTTGTATAATATGAAATGTATGCTACATGAAAACCAAGAAATACTAATAGGATCACATTAAAAAACAGCATACTACCCTACAAAGGCAAAACAACATAACACCAACCCTAGAACTGAGAGAAAAAAAAAGGCTTCTTTTTTGTTTAATTTTGATTGATTTTATATTCATTTTCATTCTCCATTTCCGGAATTAATTGATTAAAGGTGATGTGTAATGTTTTTATATTCAAATATTTCTATCTCAGTTCAATGTTCAGAGACAATGGTAAGAAAACCAATACCAATGTATTTCAGTTGTGTGCAGCAACAAAACTCTCTGGAAATGTGCCATAGTGTATTACCTAATCATATGAACAAAATGATGGTGTCATCATCAATCTAAGCTTTGGTTGCTTTAGCTAGCAGTAACACACAGTAAAGTGCTCCTTTAGCCTGAGCTTGCCAAGCCAGCAGACATATTTAAATGCCTCTCAGTGGTAATTGAACACTAATCCCAATGTCACCTTAATAAAACATCTTTTATTGGTGACATTAAAAGGATTAAGAGGGATGCCAAACATTTCCTTACTTCAAAGACAGAGGCGTGAGCTATCGTTGGACTGATGCCCGAGTTCAGTGATGGTGCTCGTACCTCACTGTGCTGAAGATCATTATACTAAGCGTGTACTGAATGGTTGCCAGGGTGTTGCTGTGTAGTTTCTTATCGATCATGTCTGTGGTAATGGAACAAAGTTTATTATTAAGTGTTACTTGAGCAAAAGTAATTGTGATGCTTCATGTAGAGCACCACTAATAAACACACTCAAACAAAAAGTGGTAGAGGATATATGAAACGGAGGGAAAGAAACAAAGAGAAAAAGACAAACTGAGGGAAAACAACCCTCAGCTTTGGCCATTTCAGGGGAATTAAGTGGCTTCTGTCTTTTGTTTGCTACATGCCAACAGCACATTATGAGCTTTTAAATTTCAAAGACTTGTCTCAACACGAACCATTAATGGCAATCAAATCATTTGATTCCTTTTGAAGATGTGCCACAATAATGAAGTCTTTTGCATAATTCTGTATTCACAAATCTAAATGCAGAATAATGTCACGCTGATTCGAAAAAGGGAAAACTCTTGCAGGTAATGGACTGAAATTAGTTATCAAAGGCAGGAATAAAATATTTAGAGCACTCAAAAGGGACTCTAATACCTTAAAAGTGGCCATGAAAAGGAAGGAAAAATCAAAAGCAGAAAAATTGTGATTTAGTCTCTGGCACATTGCGAGAGAATTTGTGTTGAATGTTAATCAGGCAAAAAAATAAGACGGCTCTGTCAAATCAGAGAAAAATTGCAATCCAACTCCTTTCAGTTCGCAAGGTGTAGATCATGTGACAAGAAAAAAAGAACATCTTGAGATGTGCGGAGGTTCTTTCTGCCGTCTAGGAAGAAAAAATAAAATAATAAAACATAAAATGACACATTGCATAACTGCTATATTTAGCTTCAACCATGCTGTTCTACCTCTTGTAACTGTAGTAATAGTTGCATTTTCACTAAACGTATATGTATATTATAATCAAAAAGAATTTCTAGAATATCAAGGTCTCTAAACATTAACTGCCAACAATGCTGTCACACCTATCAAGTATTTTTCTTAAACCCACACTTAAGTATTGAAGCAATTGTTAAAACAAAACGTGTAACTTCAAATCGGTTAAAAATCGGCAGAGACTTGGACTTAGGTAAAGGTGTAGTTATAATTAGCAAGGTTATATTACAAAAAAAACAAAAAACAAAACGCATCAATGGTACAACATTTTAACAGGTTTCATTAAACTTTGTTTCCACAAGTCGTATTTCCAGTGTAGAATGTCAGTAGCACTGCTGCCGTCATCTACCCTCAGAAGTCAATATTGTGCCAGGAACACAAATGTCAACAGGGAAATTTTCTCGACTGATCCCTGACCCAGAAGTCTGTCCCTTGGGGGCTTCTTGCTGACAAAATGGTCCTGGCAATGCATGATTTTCTCTGCAGGGAAATGGACTATGCAGAGAATTCCACCTCCTGCTTTCAGGCTCAGGTGAGCAGACAGGAAGAGGGATGGTATTTTGCTCTACTACAGTATGAGAACTTGTCAGACGTGTAGCTTTACTTGCTAAAAATTCTTGATGGCCTTTGTTTATTTATTTATTTTTTTTAAGGTAAAAGCCCGAAATGTCATAATGAATTTATGGTGATTTAAAGGGGTCATGAAGTGCGTTGTTTTATTGTTTTTAATAATGTTTCCTGGGGTGCATAATGTTAGTATCCATTTAACCTCAAAAATTGTCATAATTTAGAAATAAAAGGCATTTTTCCTACCCTGGTTTCAGCCCTCTGATTTGAATGCTCTGTTTTAAGGGGCGTGTCTGCTGTGAGACTTCAGTATAAACGGCCACTGTTGTGATTGGCTGACATATTTGCATGTGAAATAGAAGTATTTCTCTCTCGAAAACCTTTAGCATGTTTTTACTATTACAGCTCTCAAGGTTAACTAATTGTGAAATGTGTTGATTATGGCATCATATTTAGATTGTAGCATGAAAGGTTGCAGTGATTGGCATTGCAACTAAATTTCTGCACACTAATGCGTTCATCATAACTAACAGTGCAAATGCAATGTAACTAAGAGATTTGTGGAATAAAATGGGAGTTTTGGAGTGAGTCCAGAACTCAGTCACTGATAAACTTGCGTTTGATTGACAGCTCTAGCGATTGTAAAGTGAGCGTTCTTTGATCGCTTTATATATAAAATTTAATCACTGTTTAAATAACAGATTATTTTCATCCTTCTAAAGCCTGGGATACACTGCACAATTTTAGCAATCCTATAAGATCATTACTTTATCACACTGTGCGACATGGATCTATTAAACTTGGGTACGACATGCATGTAGACTGTACGATGATGACACCTATTGACTCGTAGGCTACGATGCAAGTTTCTATAGAAGAATAAAAGGTCATCAGCATGTGCTACTGGTTAACAAAAAGACCATGTTGAATCACACTTTGGCAGTTGTAGGTTTTATGTGTGCTAAAAAAGGAAGTGGTGAAAGAAGAAGGGAAAAGAGCTTGAGGTAAGCAGTTTTAAGTTTCAGCGCGATGTCGCGTTGATTTCATGTCACATTTTTATTGGCTGGTCAGCAGACGTGGGTCGTAGCAGCAAACACAATGTGCAATGATCATGCTGAATTTCTGATACTGTCAGAATAACCATATTCCTAGCATTAGGATCCTTTGAAAGATAATGTTATTTTTAATCCTGTATCGCTCTTCTCTCCTTGTCATCTCACGGACCGCCAGTGGGCGGGGCTAACGTTGCATTGATGAAGTAGGCGTTGATTTCTTCTGCGAAGTCAATGTTTCACCTATAGGCACATGGGCCTGGTGTCAATAAAAGCTTTTACTGGACTAAACAAGGAAGTTTTCAGTTCTGAAACTTACAGTATATTATTATAGTTCGATGATCTCTTATATATCAAAAGCTCAAGGAAAAGTTGATTTCTCAGTTCATGACCCCTTTAATGCATTTCATAAAATGCGAAAAAAAAGTGCCAGATTCAGTGAGGACTAATACATTAAAGCATAAGTTACAAACATTGATGTGCAGCCATAAATAATACCAACAAAGTTATTGAAAAATGAAGCAATTTTACATCATTATGAAATTAGCATTTATATCATTGTGCTTTTATTGTACACACCATGTCGATAAATCTCAACACCCTTCAAACTCTGGGTAACACTGCCACAATTAACAGCTTCCATTGTATGATGTGAGAATCATATATTTCCTAGCAGTGCGGCCGTAACGACTCTGCGCTTTACAATCTCCAGCTTGAGAGAATCCAATCATATGACGGCGCGCGTGAGGGCCATCTCTCCAGAAACCTCCCCCCACGGCTTATCAGGGCCCAACAGAGCAGCCGTGCCTGCAAAGAAATGGGGCCATGTCTTCTATTTCTTTATAGAGGTATTTAACAATTCATTCACCAAGTTTTAATAGTGTCTTTCCATGGCTATATCATCCTCCGCCCTGCTGCCCAGGGTGGGTTCTTTGAAAATCAATATCCGTTGGAAGCCTGCCTCAGGAGCTTTGGAAAATCTCAAAGTGGCAGGTACCCACAGTGCCACACATTTCACTCCTGTTTGTTCTCTGTTACCCATGCTATTAAACTCTCAGGTTCTATATTTCTCGCAATGGCTTTACAAGGAGCCCACACTTTCATTTCTGTTTGCATTGTTTTACAGTTTGTTTTCCTTTCTTTCTGCGCGAACACAAAGGCGAAGCGGGAAAACTGCTGACGAAGCCCCCACCCTTCCAAAACGAACTGTGTACAGCTTTGTGATGTCGCCTCAAACCGTGTCCAACCTTTTAGCGTGCAGAAGGTCCAGATGGCCCTGCAGCCTGCAAGACAGATTTTCAGCCGGCCACGCTTTCTGCTCTATCAGCGGGGAGCTGTCAGTCAGATCAGCCTGGCTGGGCCACCAGTGCTGTTAAAAACAATGCCTTCTCATCTGTCTGTTGTAAGACTCCCTGCACCCCTCCAAAAAATAGCTTTGATTCAACGATACGAAGGAGAGTTGGGTCACCTAACCTGAAGGGATGGACAATGCACCTGACCTCATAGCCTACAGGGATCATGACAAATTTGTGGCCTGGAACAAATGACCTCCACCATCAGGAAAGAGGTTATGGTGGAATGAGTCGACCTGATAAAGCAATGGCCTGATTTTTTAGCTTGCTTTTAAAATGAAATGTAAAATTAAAGCTAACTACTTTTTTGAGGTCTATTAGACTGGAACAAAGAGACTGGCAAATCTATGCATCAAAATCAAAGTCAGTGGTCTTTGACCACTATGCTACAATTTGCTGTTTTTTTTCAGCATCTTACGCTATGAGCACTGCATTTTGAAAATGCTGTATCAAGCTAAAAGTAGTTCTATTCAAACTTTTCAAGATCCCTTCATTCATTCCTTTATGTTGTACTTTAGCTATTTTTGAATGCCCCTTCACCCTAGTGCTTTTTGTGTGAACTCAAGTCCGGCTGACATAAGAGTTCAGTTCGTTTGGTTGCTGTTTGTTCGGAGAAAGCAACCAACCTCAGTTCACCCCAATGGAAAAAGGAGGCTAAAAGTGAACTTCGGTTTGAACCAAATAATCAGAAATGAAAACAGTCTTAGCATGATAAATGATTCAGTTACCAAATGAACATGTACAACCAAACAAGCTGAAAAAAGTTATTTTCCAGACCATAACGCAGATGCGCACTAACAAACCTGCAGTGAGGATCGTAATCGTACTACAGATGGACTCATCATGCACTTTTGCAGCCATATAAAACAGATGTTGTTCAGAAGGGAGTGTGCATGCGTGTGTGTGCATTCATGTGTTCAGATAGGTTGCAGAGTTTGAAGCCCAATAACTGTCCTGCTCTAGTGAGGCCATCTGATCATACAGACCTGGCAAACAGATATGAAAGCAGCTTTTGGGATCAGTTCAATCTGTGCCACAGACTATCATGGAACCATGGCGGTTTTGCCCTGCATGGGCTTAATTCTCTCTCCATGTGCACTCAACCTGGTATTATCTGTGCGCCAAGAGGTGCCATGGTGCAATACACTGATCCTGTGTCTGTACTCCTGACTTACTCTTAAAATCTATGTGACCACTCTGCTTCAGACATCAGGCTGTACACAATGGTGAGTATGGCCTGGTTTCCAGTGTGGAAAATGTAGCAAAAACTGAACCCCAGTAGGTGGAAGCATGTTTTAAAGGCTCAGCATCAATCCCACCTGATTAACCCTTGTGTCAAGATAGAAAATCGCAGATAAGAGGGAAAATGGCTTAATAATGCCAGAGAGGGTGTAAAACACACATCAGGGTCTTTATACATAATGCATCAAATAAAGAGGACAGGGAAGAGGCTCCTTCAAAAGCATAACATGACCTGCCCCTCAGAATGAATTTGTGAGCGTTAGGACGTGAGCGGGAGGGAGTTAGTAGGGGAAGATTGAGACACAGTGGAGGTGCGGGAAAATGAAGAGGAAAGATGTGGGGAAGAGTGTGATGTTCTCTTAACGAGCGCCTCTCAGGCCGACCCTCGTCTGACCGTGAGGGCCATTCACGTGTCGCTCATTAATCCACTCCTGATTGTGAAGCGCCCTGCTAACGGAAAGGCCACGGAAAACACTATCATCATTACTCCCAAAACTGCACGAATGCTACAGGCTAATGCAGCTAACTCTGCAAACAAATTACATGCACAAAACAGGAGTATGACCAAAGAGAGATCTATAATATCTGGAGAAAACTATACATTTGCATTAGTATTAATCACAATAACAGTTACCTAGCTGGCACAGAACTTCCTGGAAGTAGGCAATTTGAAATCTGCCATCTTTATCATATTTTTATCAGACTGTGTAGTTACGGCATCTGCTAGCAGTGGCTAACTGGACGATGCTAATCAGCTAAACCTTTAGTTGGTTACAAGTAATCAATTAAAATGTATTTTTAACTAGATAATAATTGTGATAATTAAATTTAATAATCAATAATAATTGTTTAAGTAATTATGATAACAATAAAGTACCTCAATCTAAACATAAACACATTTTAAATATCAGCTAAAGCTACTCAAGTTAAAGAAAAAAAACTCACTAATTGACTAGTTAATTGTTAGACAGTTGATGATGATGCCCCAATAATCCCCCTCCAATAATGCCCCCAGCTGACAATAATGACCCCCCCCCCACAATCACAAAACAGTCCCTAATCTTACATTACATAATTTAAAAATGAAAATATATTTACATATTTGACAAAATATGTTTTATTTGCTTGTGATTTTTTCACTTCATGCAGCAATTTGAAAGAAAAATTACCTGTCGCTAGACACCTTGAAGCATTAGGATGAGGCGTTAAACAGAATAGCATCCAAACACATCAACCTACCAAAGGGAAAGTTAGCACACACTACTTCAAATATTTCCGCGACAGGCACCTTCCATGTGCTACCAGAGATGAGACATGTTCAAACGCCCTGTAAAGTAGCAATTTGCTGTCATGTGTGAGGGAGAACGTTCTGACCATCAACCAGAAACATCACAACTCTATCACTTCTGCTTCTCTTGAAGATACCAGCCAGAGCACTGTGCACCATCCCAGACATCACTTCAAACCCAGCCTGTTTCCTTTGAACAGACCCTCCATATCGGCTGCCAAACCTGGTTACCAGCAAACCCTGCCTGAAATTCCAAGGTTTAGAGAGTAAAAAAATATGATGTTTGAAAAAGGATGTGACAATTTCAGCAATTACAGTTGGTGGGAAAGGAAAGAGCAGTCATGTCATTGTCTAACCCTTGAGTACAGCAAGAGCACCAAACCTTTTCATGGAGTGCCCTTTCTGTCATGGTCGAATAATCTGGACACTCCTGAGCGCCGATCCTAGCCCTGCAAAAACCCTCGGGCAGGCCATATATCACTCGGTATTGATATAGTTCCACTACATTGCCACACCTGACATTTGATTCATAGCTTCAGGTGTTCTTTTTAAATTCTAAACAGTCAACAAGGAATCAAAGGAAAATGTCAAATGTGCATTGTGCCGTGTTGGAGATTGGTAAAGCCAGATCGGCTCAAGTAAGTTATTTGGTTGAAACGTACTGATGTGTGATGTACAGCCTTCTGTCTTTGTGGGTTCTTTTTTTTTTTTAAAGGTGCCCTAGAATTAAAAATTGAAATTACCTTGGCATAGTTAAATAACAAGAGTTCAGTACATGGAAATGACATACAGTGAGTCTCAAACTCCATTGTTTCCTCCTTCTTATATAAATCTCATTTCTTTAAAAGACCTCCGATGAACAGGCGAATCTCAACATAACACCGACTGTTACGTAACAGTCAGGATCATTAATATGTACGCCCCCAATATTTGCATATGCCAGCCCATGTTCAAGCATTAGACAAGGGCAGGACGTCTGGATCTGTGCACAGCTGAATCATCAGACTAGGTAAGCAAGCAAGAACAATAGTGAAAAATGGCAGATGGAGCAATAATAACTGACATGATCCATGATATCATGATATTTTTTGTGATATTTGTAAATTGTCTTTCTAAATGTTTCGTTAGCATGTTGCTAATGTACTGTTAAATGTGGTTAAAGTTACCATCGTTTCTTACTGTATTCACGGAGACAAGACTGTCGTTATTTTCATTTTTAAACACTTGCAGTCTGTATAATTCATAAACACAACTTCATTCTTTATAAATCTCTCCAACAGTGTGTAATGTTAGCCTGTTAGCCACGGAGCATAGCCTCAAATTAATTCAGAATCAAATGTAAACATCCAAATAAATACCATACTTACGCGATTAGACATGCTGCATGATGAACACTTTGTAAAGATCCATTTTGAGGGTTATATTAGCTGTGTGAACTTTGTTTATGCTGTTAAAGGCAAGCGCGAGCTCCGTGGGCGGGGAGCGTGAGCATTTAAAGGGGCCGCAGCCTAAATCGGCTCATATTTAATGATGCCCCAAAATAGGCAGTTAAAAAAATTAATAAAAAAAAAAAATCTATGGGGTATTTTGAGCTGAAACTTAACAGACACATTCAGGGGACACCTTAGACTTATATTACATCTTTTAAAAAGACGTTCTACGGCACCTTTAAATTTCAGGACCATAGTTATAGTCGGAAAGCAGAAGAATCCTGTTATTGTTGCACCGATATGCAATTAGTTGTGCAAAGTGATTCGACAAAAGACAATAGAACCTATTATAATCAGTGATATTGTCTACACTGGATGCGGTACGGCATGACGCAACAAATTCCCGGCAGTAAACGGATTCCCCGTTCTATTTCTGACGTAGTCCAAGTGCTTTCCAACAGGCATCTTGTCACGTTCAGTGTAGACAGCTTTAAGCTGTTGCGGTGCGGTGCGACAATAAAAGTCAAGTCTGGTGCAGACACGGTGTATAAGTTGTAACTTCTTCCTGAGTCTCTCCATCAGTGTCGACTCCGGTTTGAACAATGTAAGGCTGAACACCGTTACTGACAATCCTCATTTTGGCTGCATGAGATTCTCCAGCTTTGTTGTTGTTGAGCTGTTAAAGCTCCGCCCTCTTCTGGAAAGGGGGCGGGGAGCAGCAGCTTATTTGCATTTAAAGGGACACACACAAAAATGGCGTTTTTTTGCTCACACCCAAATAGGGGCAAATTTGACAAGCTATAATAAATGATCTGTGGGGGATTTTGAGCTGAAACTTCACAGACACATTCTGGGGACACCAGAGACTTATATTACATCTTGTAAAAGGGGCATTATAGGTGCCCTTTAAGTCTGACATCAGTTTTCAGGTTCAAACGCTCCTTCAGATCCCAAAAGTAAAAAAACAAATGGTGATAATATACACTCACTGTGTGCTGATCAAGATCCTAACCTTTATCTCCATACGGAAATCTCAGAATAGCCAGACGATGATTCATCTTTCATGAATCGTTAAAATATTGGTGTCCAGAACACTGTAAGTCCGGAGAATGTATTGTTCTCCATGAGTTTTTAAAAGCTTAGCTTAAATGTGTGCTAGAAATAAATAGTGCTCATAAACAGCTATTCTCGCTTAAAAGGGAGTGGCGGCTTGGACATAGAAACACTCTTCGATACCTCATGATTTAACAAGTGGATAATGTGATTCATCATTCAAATAATGTGCTTCAACTAACATGCTCCAATAACAATCTAAACTAGCACTACAACCCAGAAGCCTCCTGTGAATGTGACCAGGATGGCACAAACATTTGAAGAAACTGAAGCGGGAGGAAGAGGTTACACAGCCAAAATGAAAATGTACCAAGAGCACTGTATGCTTCCTTCACTCAATTACACTTCATAGTTGAGACAGCCAGAATTCATTGTATTAACACAACACGACAATGCTCTCAGAAACTCTAGCCCATGAACTCACACGTTCCGCATCGTCTCCGACATTTATTAAGCCTGCATATCAATCCGTGGCCTCTCACGACACAGATTTCCTTCATTAGCCACTGGTTTGACCAGGCTGCTTTACACTCGGTGTAGCGACATGCTAAGTCAATTACAGTATCACTATTTCTCGCTGTTTCTAGTGATCACCCAGGGATGTGTCATTGTTATGAGACGTAACCTTCGCATCCTAATACGCGCTTGAACACCAGATGCTTTGATTTACAGCCCTGATCTGCAGTCCCAACGGCTTCACCTATGATTGGAGCTGATGTGTAAAGCTAACTGCCGTGGTCAGACCTCACTAACCCACCCTCCAGCTCTCTCTGGGAGAGAGTTCTGCTTCTAGCGGATGTTTTACAATTGTGGTTAATGGCTCTGTGTGTGTGGTGATAGAGGAAGAAGAATAGGGAATTCTTTTGCAGACAGTGTATCGGCCTCCGAACTGTGCACTGACACTTATGTCTGTCATTAGAGGCACTGTATAAAAATCGAAAAGTCCTAATTTGACATGGCAGTCACTGAGGCATGCACGGGGAGAGATGTCCATGACAACTCGCACTGAAATATCTTAATGGTCTTGTAGCTCTGTGAGCAATTTCATAAGTGTACCAGCAGAGGGAGCTGAAAGGAGCTCTCAGAGACTCTGGTCTTCTTCACTAAAAGCGCGCTGTCATTATTCATTTATCTGTCTGTGTGGGGGTACGTACACTAGTGTGATCTCCATTAGCAGAGGTGAGGTTTGAGAATGCCAGTGCTGCATATACTGAGCGACAGGGAAGCTCTGATTTAGAAATGCAGGAAATGGAATTTCCCTGTTCATGTTGAGGTGGTGAGGCAAACCAGATTACCGCAAATGCTACACAGTACATCACGAAGGCAAAAAGGACTAAAAAGGATTCAAAACGGCACACTAAATCAGTTTGACAGTTATTATACATGTATTTATAAAAATGAAAAAGCACGGATGACTTTACGTGTTGGTCTAAAAGCAGCATTTCTTCTTAGGTAAGTTCAATGGTAAGTTCATGGGTCATTCCAAACCCATATGACTTTCTTCTGTGGAAAACAAAAGGAAATATTCTAAAGAAGAATTTGTCCAAAGGGATAAAGAAAAAAAAGAGTACCATAAAGCACTAATCCATACAACTACTCTATGGGTCATTTTTATAATCAATTAACACTGCTTTTGTCATTTTTTACAAAAGTCATTTGGTTTAACCAAAATTTCAGTTTTACCGAATGACACTTTTGGTTATACCGAATGATGATATTTTTAAACGATGCAAACAGGCTGATATCTAGCTAGCTAGCAAAATGACAATTAAACATTTTATATTTAGTACAAGTTTTTAAAATATTACAACATTTTTCATGTTATATACCAAATGACCTGATGTTTCGGGACATGCGTATGAACAAGTGAAAACATGAATTTTTCAAATAGTTAAGAGAGAGTTAGTTACTTTGCTTCATGACCATGTGGTCTTTTGCAGGTCTCTGAATGATGTCACATCCTGTCACATGATACTGACTGCATGACTTGATCCAAAATGGTCCCTTTATATTGGTTACTCCGAATGACATCAATGAAATTCATTTTTCCGGACATTCTTTCTCATAACAAATCAATGACTTCTACACATAATTTTAATATCATTTTGCACTTTGTTGATATATGATGTTATAAAATCATGCCAGAATAAAAAATATATACATTTATTACATTTTAAGATATTTTAATCTCAAATGAAATGGCTGTATTGGCCTTTGGACAGTTAAACCGAATGACCTTTTGACACTTCAAAATCTTTAAAATACCTTTATATATAGCAAAATATAATTAAAACCTTTTGGATTCAATAAAAGAGATCTAGTTGTAGAACCTTACATACTTTGTATGTCATATCTTTGTTTTTTCATTATTATTAAGGCCTTATATAAATATATATATATATATATATAAAACTAAATTCCAAGTCGACAACAAATCATTTTATTATTATTTTTTTTTATCTAATTGTATTTTTCTTTCAGTAAAAAAATAAGGAGACCCTCAGATCACTTATGGTCAAAAAATAGCTATCAATCCATTAATTGAGAATTTGTTCCCACAACTCATTAATTCTTTCCTTTGTTCCTTTGTTTATATATAATATATAAAATATTAAATATATTTATATTATATTATATTATATTATAAATTAACAATTAATTATATTAAATATAATTATTACTATGCAAGAAAATACTATACAATTACTATACAAGAACAATTAGATAAGGCATCACAATTTATTTTTTCCCAACAATTTTTTTTTCTTACCTATTTTTTCATTTTCACTAACTGTTGTTAGATATATAAATAAATAATAATGATAAAATAAAATAAACATAAAATTCAAAATATATTCTGCTAAGACAAGTATTATCTAATTTGCTTTCAATTCCAATCTAATTTTTTTTTTTTTCAGTTCTTTTAATTAATTAATTAATTTATTTGTACTACTGGAAAACAAGACAGAATACTATTTTTGTCAGAGAAAGCTGCACTTTTTATTTTCTGATTTCTCATTTCTCATTTCAGTCCCACAGAAGAAAGAAAATCATATGGATTTGGAACACCATGAGACTGAGTAAATGATTTTCATATTTGGGTGAACTATCCCTTATAAGATTCTTACAAAAGTTTAAGGAGTGAGTCATTGTACCACAGTAACTGCCCATCTTCCTTTAACAATTAATGAATTCAAATGGAAGAGATGCTCTGTGACTCATATCAGCCATGTTCTGAATATCACAATGTTCTCTTAAAGTGAGTGCAAGCATTCTTGGTCAGGAATGAAGATTAAGCTCATAACAGCCGTTTCATCTTGAATTACCAATTGGTATTCAAAGACAAGCACTTCCTGTGCCTCAGGAAATGACATAATGTGAAAGGTTGAAAGGTGACCCGCTAATCCTCTCCTGTTTTTGCATCATCTCTGACATCTTTGATATGCTGCTCATGTCACTATGCAGAAGATAGATGGCAAACACAACTAAAAATACAACTGAATGAGGTCAAAGGCTCTTATGGGACCTGAATTCAGCAGCAAGTTAATGCACAATCATTTGCATCTGTTCCGAATACAGTGCGACGGCCAGCAGCCTGGCACAGCGGCACTGCAGAGCGAAAACTCAAAGAAACAATCAATTATGAGCCCAAGACTTGTGCAATTTTTCATGCTGTGTTGAGGAACGCAGTGTGAAATATCAACAAGCTGCAAAAAAACACAATAAGGAGTAAAAAAAAATCATGCAAAATGAAACAAAAATACCAGAGCAATGACTAAACATGAGCATTTTGTACCTTGCATACGCTGAATTATGACCCAACAGGCCGAGAGGACATTCTGCATGCGCGGAGCGCCCATGCCCCGCAACCAATCTGACGCCTAATTAATCCTGAAGGTCTTTTAGTTCCAACCCCCTCTCTCGTCCTGTCTTTAGGTCCATTTCTTTTTACCTGCTCATTCCTCATATGTCTATGCGTGATCAGTCCTAGCCTGTAGACAAACAGCACTCACGCTTACAGTGCTGTGCGAGGCCAGAGCCTAAAGGCATGTGTGTGTTTATGATGAAATACTGTGCATGTGTGAAAACAACGCCATTTGTTTTAATGTGATCCTTCTTACAGTTGTTTAATGAATGCATATCTCATGCATGTACATTTACACTAGGTGTGTATGGATGTTCCTCAAGTTACTTGTAATGCGTTACTTCCAACACTGTTAAACAGTTATGCAAATTAATTAAGTTGGCTTGAAAAAGCCAACTTACTGTTATGCTAATTTCTTCTGAGACTAAAATTTCCAACTCTAACTACTCCTCGAGCCTTAGCTCTCCATACTCCAAACTCGGGTCAGATCTTCAGACTGTTCTGACTTAGTGTGCTATATCTTTTCTAACTGATCGGACTTGGTTTTCCTAAAAAAGACTGTTAAAGCTCGGAAAAATCCCTTTGACTTTCATTGACGGAATGTTCAAATGAGCCAAGACTGGTCAAACTCCAACTGTCAAAATTCAAATTTAAACTACGGAAGCCCATTAGACTCAAAAACTCAATTAGACTCAAGTGCCATTCTATGTACTATTTCTAATCCATTGAAACTCATTCAAACTCATAAAATCATCTAATCTATCTATCTATCTATCTATCTATCTATCAACACCCTATCAACCACCCCAATTACCCTAGCAACCACATAGCAACACCTTAGCAACCACCCCGAGTACCTTAGCAACCGCATAGCAACACCCTACAACCACCCAGAATACCTTAGCAACCATCCCGAGTACCGTAGCAACCACATAGCAACACCCTAGCAACCACCCTGAGTACCCAAGCAACCACATAGCAACATCTTAGCAACCACTCAGAGTACCCTAGCAACCGCATAGCAACACCTTAGCAACCACACAGAGCTCCCTAGTACTCTATCAAAATTACTAAACTAAAATTGAAACTTTCAAACTGAAAACTTTTAAAACTGCTTCAAACTTTCTGGACCGGCTTTTTCAAGCCAACTTAAAGTTTGTCTCGACAAACTTTTTTATCTAGTTAAAACTGATTCACTTCATATTGCATGTTTTAGTTTGCACACTTTTTTATGTACACAGGTTAAAGGTGAAGAGGTTGTTTTATTTACATAGGTTGAAGGGGAGGAGGGACGATGATCCGCATTAGGAGAAGCAGTAGTTGCGGTTGTGCTTGTTGATCCACAAGTGCTTCAGTTTCGGATCGTTCATGTAGCGTTCAAGCAGCAACTCTTTTTCTCGTAGTTCCTTCTCCTTGATTATTTTCTTCTCCTCCTTTTTCTTGGCCTTCTCCTCTGCCCAGGTGTACAGAAAAAGTGGCACTTTTCTTTTGCACTTTTCCTGGATGTTCACAGAGTGCTGGGTCTCATTCTTGGGACCGTCAGAAGAGGGTACACAGAGGTTCATCGTGAGCTCATCGATTTCTGTTTTCTGAGAGGCATGGCCTTGTATGGTGCTGGAGTCTCCCATTTCACTGGTGTCCTCTTCCTCAAATCCATGGACCTCCACCACTTCGCTCTCCCACGCTTCCTCCTGCACCTCGCTGTCCTTCTCTAACCAAGCAAACATCTTTCTCGGTTTCATTTCCACCTCTGGCGTTTGGGGGCGTTCAGACTTCAGTAAGTCCCTGGCCCAGAAGGTCCTCCCCGTGTACTCCACATACTCGTTCTCCTCATCCTCTATATCGACCAGCATGAGTTCTGGAGGCAGCTCAAATGAGGAAGAAGTGAACGGCTGTGGCTTCCGGCTGGGAGGACGTCGCAGGGCAACGACTTCATCAGGTGCAGGAGACAGGCTCGGAGGAAGTCGTTTGGGATGACGCCCTTGAGATGAAGAAAACAGTTCATCAGGCGCTGGAATGGGGCACGGAGGAACCGCCAATGGAAGCATCTGTGGTTTGGAAGGATGCACTTGTGATGGAGAGCATTGGAGCAAAGCAACTTCATCGGGGCATGGAGGAACCACCAACAGTTTGGGAGGATCAACTTGAGGTGCTGCAGTCAGATTCTGAGGTGGTTTTGTCACCGGCGGCAGGGGTTTGAAGCGAGCGGCTGGTAGAGCGAGGTGTTTGGAGACACTTGGAAGCATTGGTAGTTCTCCCTCTATAGGCTCCAAGAAAGAAGATCTGACTGAAGTTTGCAGAGGTTTAACCTCCACAAGAAGTGGCATTGGCTCTGTGGTCTTCCGCTGCTTCAGTTTTCTCTTCTTCCTTTTCTTTTTTCCTGCTTCCCTAAGCTCACTTCCTCCCTCCATCAACATTTCCAGACTGTGCATCTCTCTTTTTTTCTGATGCACACTTCCACTCTCCTTTATCTTTATCTTTTCAAGTCTGAGTGGCTCTCTCTCCTCTTCAGCCTCATCTTTTTGACTGATATTTCTCTCATTCTTCACCTCTCTCTCTACAAGCTGGCACTTCTCAGGTGCCTTGCGGCATCTCTTCCTGTCATTGGCAATGAAGTTGAAGGCCTCACACTCCTCTGGAAGTTTCTCTACCGCTGCTAATTCTTGCGTCGCACATGGCTGTGTCTCCCTTCTGCGCAAGAAGTGAGCGAAACGCTCAAACAGTCGCCTAAAAACACTGCTAAACAGCGCCATTAATGGACACTGAATGCTGCAAGCGAATTCAATATTCGTCGTCGATATCTGCAGAAAGTCTCGAAAGTCTTTCAATCAGTTCACTCCTAACACACCAACAGCAGACCAGATTCAGAGCTGCAGTTTAGAGCTGCCAGAATGGAATCTCCACTATGATGTCACAACAGAGAGAACTCTGAACAATGTGAGCAGCTCCAGAAGCAGCAAAGACACACATTCAAACTATAGTGGCACCAAATAAAATACTGACTGTTTCCAAACAAGTTTCCCAAACACTCCTCCTGCCCCTGGATATTAAACTGAGATAATAAAAATTATAATAATAATAATAAAAATAGTTCAATTTTAAGAAACAGTAAAACAGCAATATTATTACAGCTTGTTTTTTCTATTCGATTTCAGTTTTTTTTTCTATTTTATTATATAAAATAATATAAAATATATTTTAATGTTAATATATTAAAAATATATAAAATAATATAAAATATATTTTAATATTATATTAAAATGTAATTTATTCTTGTCATGGCAAAGCATCTGTCATTCAGTGTAACATGATCCTTCAGAAATCATTCTAATATGCTGATTTGCTGCTCTTATTATCAATGTTGAAAAATATTTTGTATTATTCTCACTGTTCTTCTGCTTATTATTTTTGTGATTCTGTTTGAAATCATGCTGTCCTGGTGTCTGTTCCCTCTGTATGACCCGCAAAAACTACATTTTGCATTGAAGATGATTAGTTAAATTCTAAAATTAAATTTACTTTGAACATTAGAAAATACGCTGTATTGTGAATTTCACACTACGTTAGGGTTACACAACTGTTTTCAATAAGATAATAAAAATAGATTTTCAAGAACCAAAATAGAACACTATAGTGAATAAGTATGAGGCAACACTGATTTCTCAGTGAACTGGACTAAGGGCTGGTACGAAATGGTAAAGCTTTTAGCATTTGCTATTTGAACACAAACAAAAAAAAAAAAAAAAAATCATGGACGTGATTCGAAAAGGTTAATGATCCTGAAAAAAATCGTTACACTTGTAGTCCTCACGATCAGAAATGAGCGCATTGGAAACAAATGTGAA
The DNA here is from genome assembly GCA_036281575.1 of Ancherythroculter nigrocauda. Taxonomy (NCBI): domain Eukaryota; kingdom Metazoa; phylum Chordata; class Actinopteri; order Cypriniformes; family Xenocyprididae; genus Ancherythroculter; species Ancherythroculter nigrocauda. The sequence continues at coordinate 4,134,152 of VTFQ01000024.1, read as the reverse complement.
TTTCGTCTAGTGGAAACATTTGGTACTGCGCCCAAACAAAATCTTACTAAAAGCAAATTTTTTGAGATATCAACCTCAAATTTGGAACACAACACAACTTTTTTTAACCATCTGTCCTAACGATCTTCTTCCCAGGTTGGTGACATCACAAACCTCAAAATTAACATAAACCCCGCCCCCGAGAACACGCAACAAATGAAGTGAGGCCATGTTGGGCTGCTTTAGAGAAGAAGAAGAGTTGCTGTAGTAGAGTGTTGTTGTCATGCTGTCATTTTACGCCGGTCTGCTTCACAAACGAGGGTCAATTCAATGCTGGATCTGCACAAAAGATTAACATGACGACACATGCTAGTTGATGAGTTGAATCAACTCCACAGCAACTACATAAATTTATCCACTAACCATTCAGAAACGTCCAGTTTCATTGTAAAACTTCTTCCTGAGTCTCTCCATCAGTGTCGACTCCGGTTTGAACAATGTAAGGCTGAACACCGTTACTGACAATCCTCATTTTGGCTGCGTGAGATTCTCCAGCTTTGTTGTTCTTGAGCCGAAGCACGAGCTGTTAAAGTTCCACCTTCTTCTGGAAAGGGGGCTGGGAGCAGCAGCTCATTTGCATTTAAAGGCACACACAAAAATGGTGTGTTTTTGCTCACACCCAAATGGGTGCAAATACGACAAGCTATAATAAATGATCTGTGGGGTATTTTGAGCTGAAACTTAAAAAAAACAACAACACACATTTCACATCTTGTGAAAAGGGGCATAATAGGTCCCCTTTAATACATTTTTTTAAAGTCATTATAATGCCAGTTTTGTTAAAAACAAAAAAAAGGCTTCAGGTTAGTACGGTATACACACACTGAAACCACTGGGGTTGATTTCTCATGGGACTCCAGTCTCTGTGAAGGCTTTGCACATGTGTGCACTGTAAATGGATAGCAGTAACTAGATGAAGTCTGCATGCATAGTCTAACAAGGCTTAAGGTCATGTAAAAAGCCACATGTGTTCAGATAGGGTCCCCTGGTCTCTTCTCTTCCACCTGGTTCAGTGAGATAACTCCCCCCCACACACACACACTCAGGCACTGTCTGTGATTTATTGGAGCCTGTTTGCTAGCTGAGTGTCTATGGCACAGTAATGAACTTGATTATGCTTTTAATGAAGTGTGAGCATATCATTGGGAGGTGATTATGAGCATGCGCCCTGATCACCGGAGACCGTCAGGTGTAGGAGATGATGAGTATTTGTGTGTGTGTGTGTGTGTATATTTAAGACCGCCATCAATCCGGATGATTACAGGGGAAGAGGGAGGCAGTTGAGCAGAGTCAGACTCCAGGCTCTGAAACAGACCTTCAGACTCGGGGCTTTTCTATGTGGCACTGCAAGCATCAGGGTGTCAAATTAATTGTTATATAAGTTGTTTAATATTCCATTCATTTTATATGATGTTTTACAATTTTAACACTACTTAAAGTGCCCCATTATGCTATTTTAAAGGTTCCTAATTTTGTTTTGGAGGTCTCCTATAAGAGATTTACATGCATACAAGGTCAAAAACACTTTAATTTTCTCATAATATACATTTCACATGACCTCATTTCTCCAAGAGTCTGAAATGATTCGATTAATGAAACGATGAAGATTTAGTCTCTGTAAACTCCTCCTTTCTGAGAGCTACTCTGCTCTGATTGGTCAGATGGCTCAGTCTGTTGTGATTGGTCAATCACTTACAGCACATGTCGGAAAATAAACTCCCATTTCCATATCTGAATTCCAGCTCCAGAAGCTTCCTCTTTCCTCAGTGATTGTACACACAGTAAAGACAGTAACAATTACGTTGATTTTACATTATCAATTCGAGCCCGAGTCTGATGGTGAAAGATTTGACGAACCGAACGTCCATCGCAAGAATGACTTAAGCAGGACGTTTCTCAGGACATTTTCTTACAGGGTGTGATGAGGAGCAAGTTGTTCTATTGAAATTCCTATTCATCAGAGAATGTTTCACAGTTTCCTCAAAAAATACTGTAATAAGCAACACATTAGTTTTCGACATTGATAATAAGAAGAAATGTTTTTTGAGCATCAAATCAGCACATTAGAATGATTTCTGAAGCTAGTTTTGGACCAGTTGTTGGTAGTTATATTTCCTATAAAATTAAATACAAATATTTGTTTGATCTTTTTTTAACTTGCATAACAGTGTTTAAGTTTGAATAACTGCAGTAGACACTATAACAGAAACTGAGAAAATGTTGACATTATTTACTTGTCTTCCTGTCATGCTGCAGAAAGTCTCCAAATGATGTCAATTCTTGGATGTTTTGGGTGTTCCGTTGTCATTTCTTGTTATTGGGGAAAATCAAGCAAAATGTAGGGCACAGCTGAATGCGTTTTTGGTAATTCAAATGAGTTAATAATTAAAAATAATTGTATTCACATCGTTGTATGATTTGAATTGTTGAATGCAGTCAAAAAGTTCATGACCTCTGAAGTGGAAAAGACCAAAATCACCATTGTTAGAAGGTATACAGACATTTCTACTTACTTTTATGTCAGATAATAGTGTATGTATAGCATATCTCACCACAAAAAAATGGAAATTGTATCTCTAATGCACTCTCACTCTCTGTGTATATGTGTGTGTGTGTCTGTGTGGCAGAAAAAGGGCAATATCTGAAATCCTTATCCTTGTGGGGGCATTTTTTGGTCCTCAAGAGGAAAACAGCTTAAAAATGAAAGTGTTGTTTTTTGAAAATGTAAAAAAAATGCAGAAAGTTTTCTGTTATGGGTAGGTTTAGAGGTAGAGGATAGAATATACAGTTTGTAGAGTATAAAAATCATTATGTCTATGGAGAGTCCCCATAAAACATGAAAACCCAATGTGTGTGTGTGTGTGTGTGTGTGTGTGTGTTTGTGCTGACAGAATGGGAAAAGATTTAGTAGTCTCATAGGTCATCTTTTGCATACGGATGAGACAGTTTGTGATGATGATAATCTTTTGGGTGTAAAGTGCTCCTATTATATTTCAAAACGTTATCATAGAAAAACAAGCAAACAGGAAATTGCACTTAAAACTAATGTGATTCAAGCCAGTTTAATGTTGTAGAAACCTCTACAAGTGAGACATTTGCAGGTTGTTTTCTTGTAGAGTGTAAACACTACAGCTCTGTGACGCTATCAGTACCTTGCTCTGTTTGTTTGAGCGGTCTGCCAATCACTTGTCAAATAATGAACAGATGCAATTACCAGATTTGTAAGAATCGCTTAGGGAATAATTGGCGACGGATTAATGCACACCTGAGGTTGTAATGTGGCCATGATGTAACGCAGCATTCATGCACTATTTATGAAACGGTAGGTGGAAAAATACAGATTCTGAAGTGTGGAAGCAATGGACACTTCTATCCTACAAGGGGCCGCCGCATTCACTGACTTTGAAACTTTAAAAGTTTTCAATAATTTGAGTCGCTGCAAAAACTTTTCATTGTTATTGTCAGCTAGCAGTCTGAGCAAATGTTGATGAACAGATACATTGTAAACATGCCAATGACTATGACCTCGTGAAAATTATTTTGAGACTGATGTTGGTGATATATTTAAACGATATTCTTTCTTAATAATAATATTAAAATAAATAAACAATGCCTGCGATGTGGAGATCCTCATGTAGAGGCTGATAATGTTAATCAATTACGCTCATAATGTCTGTTTCACACTTTGCAATCTGTATTCTCTCTCACTCTCTTACCATCCTGCCATCTCTAATTTTTTGTGGCAGTCTTAATTAATGATTTTTGCTTCATGGCTGCTGGAGGGTTGTTTATATCTGGTGTGATTAAGTCAGAGGGTTAAAAACAGAGAGAGAGAGAAAGAGAGAAAGGGAGAGGGGGACAAAATAATCACCAAATGGCAGGCTGGTGGACAAGGTCACCTTCACGTGTATGAAAACAGTCTTAATTCACTCTGCTGGGGAAATTACCATGCTAGATTAGTCAAAGTCCATGCATACTTTCTGCATCCATATATCAAAAGAGCGGCATAATTCACTGGAGCAGAAAGCGAGACACCTAGATGTTGTCGTTTCTCAATGAGAAATCTCAAAGGCACGAGAAACGTACCAGACAAAATATAAAGTGACTTAACGATCATAGATTCTCATCTGTTTAGATGCTATTGTTCTGTATATGATTATTTTTGGTAATGCAATAATACAGAAAGGTAATTGTAATCACGTTTGTTTTTACTGTCTCAATTCCCATGCTAAAAATACCTGGGCATATTAAGGAAATTGTATTCTCAATATTCTCTTGAATGCTTACTATTATTTTCCATGTAGCGCTTTTTTTCCCTCTATAATTCCACCCTGCTCGCTTCTCCATTCTGACTTCGCTCTTTAAAGCTACATCTCTCCTTACTGATCCCATCCTTTAACACTCCCTCAGCTGGCTCTTCCCTACACAGCACTTCTCTTACTGATGATAAAAAACTCTTTCTGATCTCACCCTTAAACAGATCACTTCATTCTGACCCCACATTTTAACACCCCCTCATTCTCTGACCTTTAACACTCCCCTAGCTGGCTTTGCCCAATACTGAAAACAGCATACTTATACTGGCATTCTTAAACTCTCTCTCTCTCTCATTCTAACATTCCCTCTCATTCTGACTCCGCCCTTTAGCACTCCCCATCATTCTGACCCTGCTCTTAAACACGCCCCCTCATTCTGATCCCGCCCTTTGACACTCCCCTAGTCATGACCTCACTCTTTAAAGGTGCAGTATGTAATATTGACAGCTAGTGGTTGAAATTGGTACTGCAGTCCAAATTCAAAATAGTGGAGAGAATCGTTTTCCCCGCCCCCTCCTTCTCAGACTCGACGCTCAAGCGGGTTGCCAGATTGAGGACACGCAACAGGAATGAGTGCAATTGACAATGGAAGCGACTGTAATTTGATCAGCTAAATGTATCTGCATTTTAATGCGGAGCATTTTAGGGTTACACCGACAATTAAAAACGGAAAACGTTTTATACATTTTGGCCGTTCATTTACACGACAATGGCGTTTTGGGGGCCTAAAAATGCAAACTTTTGAAAATGGGTTTCAACGTTCACGTTTTTATAAAGGACAATGTTATCATATCTGTGTAAACAACAAAAAATGTGGATCTGTGAAAACAGTGACGGCATGCACATGCATATTACGTGTTTAATCATGTGAGTTTTCTGTAAAAGAATGTGTATGTGCGCAGTCACGTAGTCTTTCATTACAAAGAGACATCACCAACTACTGACCTGACATGCATAATACAGCGTTTTTAGTGATTTCTGCAGATCCGTGTGAACGGGGATCATTTTGACTGCGTTATCAGAAAAAAACATTTCAACTTTTTTACATCGTTGTCATGTAAACGTACCCTCAGATGGACGCTGAGGCTTTTTAGGTTGGGTAGAATTTCCTATCTCTGACCCAGTTTGTTTTCTGGCTTGCATGTGTTTTCCGTCAATTGGCAACCAGGGGGTGTTCAAATACTATTGGGTAAACTGAGCAGTGGGTGAGATCACACAAACCAAAACAAAAACAGACATTCTGACACATATCTGCAAACATATTATGGTATTTTTATGCTTTAGTACAGTCAAATTGCATACAGCACCTTTAACACTCCCCCTCATTCTGATCCTGCCCTGTGACATTCCCATAATTATAACCCCACTCTTTAACACACTCCCTACTTCTGTCTATGCCTTTTAACACTCCCTCAGCTGGTTTCGCCCTATACTGCATACTTATACTGGCATCCTTTAACATTCTAGGTAAGCGTCCTTTGACACTCCCCCAACTACGACCCCACTCTTAAACACTCCCCCTTCTGACTCGGCCCACAAACCCTCCCCCTCGTTCTGAACCCACCCATTAACATCCCTTTATTCTGATCCCACTTTTAAATACTCTTCTTCTGACCGTACTCTTTAACACTTTCCCTCCTTCTGACCACATTCTTAAACTCGGCCTTCCCCTTTCTGAACTCATTCTGCAATATTTCCTCTCCTATCAAGACCCTGCCGTTTAACACTCCCCACTCTTTTCTGTTCCTCTATCACAGAGGTTTTCAAAGTGTGGGGTGTACCTCCCCAGGGGGGCACCAGAGCATGCCAGGAGAAGTGCTAATGATTAATAATTTCAATCAATATAGCAGAAACAATAATTTATACTCAAAACACCCAACCACTGCATGAGCATATGATATGCAAACTACATCTCTGTTTGGATAAAGCAAACCAGTGTCACGCTAATAAAGTTTTGATGGATGACGATTGTAATCAAGGTAAAGACGATTACAGTGACATACAGGAGTTGTACATTAGGCACACGAGACGAGAGTCATTGAGTTATTATTGCATTATTATTGATGCACAAACAAACAGTGTGTGTGCAGCTCTGATTGCTATTGAAAATTAATAATTATTGGGGGGTGGGGAGGTGCCATTGTGACGTTGTGTCAAAAGGGAGGCCCACTGTTTTTTATTTGCTCTATCACACCCTCTCCCCTATCTTACTTCACCTGTTACGACCCCCTCTTTTTCCTGATCCTGCCTCCCACCCTTTCTGACCCCTCCCTTGAACACCCTTCTTCCTCTGTGAGATCCATCTCTAAAACCCTTCACTTTTAAATACCAGCTGCAGAATTCAAGCACATAACTGGAAGTCAAACCTCATGATTAGGCAGTGATTGATATTTAGCAGCATGCTGAGGTCATTTCTTCAGTCAAATACTCTGTGGTCCAAGGTTAACTCTACTAGTGACACGGTCAGGACACGGTCAATGGCACCAGAGTCGCCCCTCTGCTCGCACTCTTTTTCCTGTCCTAGCAGGGTCTGTGTGTTGACTTGGCAACGCTGCAGATATTTGTGACTGCGCTGAGAGATTAAGTGGCCAATCAACCTAACCACACACTGCAATCATTCTACCTTATAACGTGGGCAGACTCCTGATGCCAAATCAGTTTGTCCTGCATTAATACTTCTGAGAACAGAGGAATGTTGATGAAAACGTGAAGCTGGTGACATGCAAACAAAGTGTTCAGGTGAGTAGGTACGTGCAGGGCACGGTTTTGTAAATTTCCTATACGTGCTTTTAGCTGGGAATGAAGTTAGAAAAACATTGGGGGGCTGTGATCCCATGATCGATGGGTATTTTTGGGGTGACTTAATAATTCTTGCTTCGTACCTGGTTCTCATATTACTGCTTCAATGTTATATTGACTTTCACAAAGCATGCAGGTAAATCCCTGCAGGGAGTGTGTGTGCATGTGTGTGAGTGTGTCATTATTTAGAGATGTGAAGAGGCATAGGGATGTGGGCAACAAGGCATGCAGCCTGGATGACGGTTCAATTTTTCATTTAAGAGGTGGTGGAGAAGGGTAGCCTGCAAGTTATTGTTCATATTTGCCTGGGGCATCACACTGTTACAGCCGGCCCTTCCTACAAAATATTCCATCTGTGCCAGAAATGCCAGCCGCCCACCAGAGTCTCCCTGTCCTTCTATTCCACTCCAAAGGTGACCCTTATCTCACTCTCTCACTCTGTCACTCTTTCTTTCTTTCTTCCAAGCTTATTTGTTTCATTGCAGCCTTAAAGGCAGAACCCTTTTTAACCAATTATTCATCTCAAATTTGATTCTCAATTTTCCCCAAATACTCATTGCTGTAATGCCTCTGGATCAGGGTCAGAAATTAATCAGAGGTCTAGGCAAAAATGGCCAAAACAAGTAAAATGCAGAGTTATTGCTTTAGTTTATTTATTTGTTTGATACATTTTATTACATTATATTGTAGGTTTTCATTTAAGTGTTTGAAAGAAAAGGGTGTCTACAAGGGTTTCTCTTTAAGTATTTGACAAAAAAGGCCATAAAGCCTAAACCTATTATGACCTATTATAAAACCTATTATGCCCCTTTACACAGTATGTAGTACAAATCTCTGGTTTTCCCAGAATGTAAAGTTTCATCTCAAAATACCCCACAGATCATTTATTATAGCTTGTCAAATTTGCCCCTATTTGGGTGTGAGCACAAAAAGCCATTTTTGTGTGTGTCCCTTTAAATCCAAATAAGCTGCTGCTCCCCGCCCCCTTTCCAGAAGAGGGCGGAGCTTTAACAGCTCAACAACAACAAAGCTGGAGAATCTCACGCAGTCAAAATGAGGATTGTCAGTAACGGTGTTCAGCCTTACATTGTTCAATCCGGAGTCGACACTGATGGAGAGACTCAGGAAGAAGTTACAACTTTTAGAATGAAACTGGACGTTTCTGAATGGTTAGTGGATAAATTTATGTAGTTGCTGTGGAGTTGATTCAACTCATCGACTAGCATGTGCCGTCATGTAAATCTTTTGTGCAAATTCAGTGTTGAATTGACCCTCGTTAGTGAAACAGTCTGGTGTGAAATTACATCACATTAGTAGTCTAAGCTGTTTTCTGGGTGAATCATAAGTAACACTGATACATTTCTGTCAAACACAACTTCTGTTTGTGCTAGCATAAAGTAATAGAGCATATGGAGGCTAAGGGAAAGCACACAGAAAGTTGAGCTGCCTAAACTGAAGAAACACATTAAAATGCAGAGAAAGGCTTACCAAAACACAATTTTACTGGGTTGTCCTTTTTCATGATTTGTTTGTTGGTAGATGCAGCAGGGACCCGATAATAGCACTTAAACATGGAAAAGTCAGAAATTCTTAAAAATCATCTCCATGCAGAGTCAAAAAGTTTTTATTTTTAATTTTTATTATTCTAATTTGTGAACTGTGATCCGAATTATATTCTAATTACTATAATGCAGTCATTTTTAATATTTATAATTTTTTAATGTGACACGTTCACATTTATTAAGCAACATAATTATTTTTCTTATTTAAAATTAAATCTTGAAATAAATACTGAAATATTATATATACTGACAAAAGCTGAAAATGTGAAAAAAGAGAAAGCATTTCCACAAGACCATTTAAATGCAAAAAAAAAGAAAGAAGCTATAATCGTTATAGAAAAGCTGCTGCTACTAGTTGCTGCAATGAATGTTGTTAAAGGAAGCCACAGTTGCCTCAGAAAGAAAGAGAAAAATATGGGGTCTTGAGAGCAGTGTGACAGCGGCAGAGCTGGCAGCGGTTGCTATCAGCAGGGCCCTGCGGCACAGGAAGACACCCTACAGGCAGTGGTTTGAGCGCCATCCAACCCTCAGATCTCCAGACTACTGAGAAATCATCATACAAGCTCAAACACACATGCACGAATGAATGTTCCACTGGCCAGATGATGTTGGATGATTTTGTGATGGAAAAGGAGGAAAATTTCTAATTTCATGTGCATGTTTCCATCATCATTTCTAAGAGACTCAATAGCAAATGCTGCAGTCTGACTTTCAAGAATTTCCACAAGGAAGCGCATTTCTGGAACTAAACTAGTGAGGCAAATCCTCTTATAAATCCTTTTAAAGAGCATAGCGAGCAGGAGAAAGGAGAAGTTTCTCTCCGGCAAACATGTGCAGGTTGTTTGGCTGCTGTAGTAGTAGGAGAGGAAAGACAACATTCTCCCTGTCGGCTCAGTGCAGGAAGGGGGCTGAATACTAATACAGCGCAACACACACATGTACACACAAATGAGAGCTGATGCTGACATACACACATATATACATGCACATACTTGAGTAGAGAGAGAGAAAAAAAACGTATCAAAAAGTTACAAACACTGCACAACAAACTGATTAGCCGCATACATTTGTGAACGATTCTAAAAACTACAAGGTAAAATCCCTGTAATGCAGTGCCATGAGTTGCTTTTAGAAAATGGCAGGGATGACAAATGTTAATATTTTTTTTTTAATTTATTCACAAGAATATTTGTATATTCACAAGAATTCTTCTGGTAAGTAAAATAATTCATTAGCATATATATATATATATATATATATATATATATATATATATATAAAATTCAATTAAAATTTTTTTTGACTCAATCTGGACACACAAGGGATCAAAAATACATTTTATTGTTCTCTATGGGAAAAAGAAACACTATTTCCCTAGTCTGATTGCTATTTACATATTTTGACTAAATAACAGAAGAATGGGTCTGAGGATTGTTTGTCGATTTGCTCTGTGCTTTTTTCAATCTCCTTTGGGCAACAGATTGAATTAATGTTTATAGACACTGCCATGTCATACATGAGGAAACTAGAGATTGTGCAAAATAACAATACTTTTGCAATTTAGCTCTATAAACACATGGAAAGTAAAAAAGAAAAGAAAAAAAGAAAACTCATTTGTTGGCGCATCGGCTTTCTCTCTGGAGTCAGAGGTTCCCGAATGATAATTTGCCTCATTTACATCCTTTTTCCGTCTGAATAGATCTGTGAATAGATTCTGTTTACCTCTGGCCCTTTTGCTTTCCTAAGTACACACATGTGTGTGTGTTTACACTAGATATGCCATCCTGTCCTGCCCAAAGTAAATGTTAAAGCCAGTGTGCTAACATAAAACGCTTCCACCTTTTGCTCTGCGATATAGCCTAACCTCTCCCCCATAATCCATCTGCACTGCCCCATGCCTCCCCAAACATTATCTCCTCCCTCTTAATTAAGTCTTGGCTGGCTGTTCTGTATCCCAGCATTCCTGCTGCTTTGGTTATTAAGGCCCGCCGTATGGAACGGGTGGCCTGCCAGCAGCTGGACTGGCACACTCACCTGGGGCAAATGAGGGCATTTGATCCTACTAGGCCGGTGTCCCGCTCTCGCCTCAGGAGCCAGCCTGAAGTTGAAGAGCGCCTGCAGGGCGCACAGAGCCGCCTGCCTCTTCGCCTGCTTCTTACTGCGACCCGAGCCCTCGAATATCCTGCCGTCCACTCGAACGGCCATGACGAAGCTGCGGTGTGCCCGTTTGCCCTGGGCACGCTCTGACAGGCAGGCGTAACGCAGGCCGGGCCGCAGGTCATTGAGCAGGACGACGGGGCTGGGTTGGGGCATGGGAACCGGAGGTGGGGGAAGGCAGGGATCTCCTTGCCTGGCCTGTACAACCATCAAGTCCAACGTGTGGCGCAAACGGAGCGCGCTAGACAGCAACTCGCTCTCGGCAGAGCGGCAGCCGTCAGCCTCGAAGCCTTTGAACAGCGTGTCAGGGAAATCGGCCTGGTCCGAGGTGAAGTCGGCGGCAGGGTTGCTCAGGCCGCCCATGGCCAAATGAGCTTGAGAGGCGTTGGGAAACTGGATGAATGACTTCAGGGCCATTTCGGCAGCCTTCATCTTAGCCTTCTTCTTCGTAGGGCCGGTGCCCTCGAACGTAAGTCCGTTGACTTCTACGGCAATGGAAAAGACTGGCGCGTGCACCGGTCCTGTCTGAGAGACCATCCGGTACTGTAGACCTGGTCTTAGCTCGTTCAACTGGACCAGGGCATTCTTTGGTGCATCAGACCATGCCAGTTTCTTGCAGTACAGACGCAATTTGCGCAAGTGTCCGTTATTGTCCTCCTCCAAAGGCCGCTTTCGCTTGAGGCCAGATGCCCCGTCCCTGGGCGAATCGGACAGGAAGAGTGTTTGGCAGTCTGACGGAACAATGGCACAATCCTCCAGGTTTCCCGTGTTACGGTTCTCCTTGACCTCAGCACTGCTGGTGCCTAGGTTGGAAGCAGAAATTGCGTATTATCAAGGAGGTAATTTAGTAAAAACACAATGACTGCTACTACATTCTGCTTTGTGCCATAATCTCACATGACCTGATGAAAAGTCTGGCATTTCATATACAAGTAAAAACTTCCATTACCATCCCCAAAGCAGCTGTTCCTAACTGTTCCATACAAGAAAGCCTGCCTTACGTAACTGTTGTAAAAATCCAAGGACAAATCCTCTAAAATGGGGCATTATCTGGCAAATCGCTCTGTAATCTCCCACAAAATTGGCTTGGAGTCCTTACTTAAAGTGGGTACAAATCATCTCACCATATACAATGCAAAGGAGACACTGTTTTGTAATGCAGGAGAGCAGACGGTTATGAGATTTCAGTGTGTGAAAGTCTGATCACACATTAAAGCCTCTATTTCACACCCCAACTGTGTTGTGATGGAACCAAATGAAATTCATCTGTGAAAATAAACTTCAACACATGGATGCTAGCCTAAATTGTGAGTAAAAGGACTGAAACATTTTTCAGTACTGACTGTCTTCAACGCTTCTAGTACCACTTTAAGTGTATAATATATCTATATCTATATATATATATATCTATATATATATATATATATATATCTATATATATATATATATATATATATATATATATATATATATATATATATCTATATCTATATCTATATATATATATATATATATATATATATATATATATATATATATATATATATAAATGGTTATATGTAAATTGTGCAAATTAAAATTTAGTTAAAATAAATGGCTTAAGCCATACTGACTCAATGTGTCCTCATCTTCTGTGCCATTGGCCGCTGGGCTGATGTACTTGAAGGGGGCGATCAGTGCAGACAACATGTTCATTTTCTCTGAAAGGTAAAAAACAAAAAGAAAGTTCATGTAAATCCGGCACATACTAGTTTTAAAAGACATGATTCATACATAAATGGTTCTTTCTTACCAAGATAAAGAGAGGGTTGAAATGGATGGAAATGGAGTGATCCTAAGGCCTAAGTCAATGTAAACCCTAAGTACATACAACGTGATTTCACAGTTGCAGTGTGTTTGCGTCCTTGTATAGAACATGCTTCTGGTCTAAGTGGCAGTGGAAACCAGTATCTGGTTGAGGTGATGATAAACCAAACTGTGCTGACAGCTGTGTTTCCCTCTATATCCACGTGTGTGTGTGTGTGTTGTTGTTGTAAACACTGCAGGTTCCTATTAGGGATTCTGCTGGGCTCAACCCAGACTGTGGGGAATTGACAAAGCTGCCCGGACTTATAATTACATCCCACCTTTCCCAGCATCCCCTAATGATCAATAAATTTAATGGGCTGACAAAAGTATAAAAAAAAAAAAAAAAAAAAAGAGGGACATGCAACCATTTTTCTAGTTCTGACTGCTACAGAGAGAGGATAATAACAAAAGCAAATTCTGATTAAACTATTTTGCATCTTGACCAAGTTATGATGCCTTAAAATCCAATTAGAATGGCTCTTCAAGAAACAAAGCTATAGAACACAAGTGCATTTCGACCATGTTGAACATAATATGCCTACACTCTGGTAAATGAATTGAAAATAGGAATATAATTTATTCATTAAAATGAATCTAAATGCAATGTTATGCAAGACTAACAAATTTTACTGTTAATATTAAAATATGCATCCAAAAAGATAAAACTAAAATATCACTGTAATAAGTCAGTGGTTGCATCATTTTCTCTTTTGTTATTAGATTACACTGGTGTTTTCCTGCATAGGATTCTGCTCAATATCTATACTGCATGTCGGAGTCTGTTTCTCTGTATATATCTGACAAGATATATGGGGCCCTGGCCATACCTAGACAGCTCAGGAGATAGGACCCCAGTCCTATCTAGGCTCCAGAAAATTATATGGCCATAATTATATTTCCACTATGCAGTACGACTCAGATTGCTTTGGCTCGGTTTGCTTTTCCACTTAGTACCGCTTCAAACTGGGTGGGATTATAGACTGATTGGCAGTTGCGCCACCTCTACCGCCAATGACACTGGTAGTGATGGTTCTCTCCGACCAATCAGTGATCTGCAGTGTTTACACGTCACATTTTAGTATCGGTACGGCTTGCTTGGAAGCACAACCGAGGTGGTACTATTTAAGAGCGTCGTACCGAGCCATACCATGCAGTGGAAAAGCACCAAAGCGAGCCGTACCAAGCTCTACCATGCAGTTGAAAAGAGCTTACTTGGGGGTGGGTCATTTTGATTGAGAGAAGTACAGAGATCCTGTATGGGACCCCAGTCATATCTAGGCATCTGATGTCTATAAAAACAAGGGAGTGAGCTCTTTTGACCAAGGGTAGTGTAGTACAGCCCTAGCCAAGCACCAGAATATTATAGAAACTTGGGGGTGGGTCATTTTGATTGAGGGTAGGGTACAGAAATCTTGCATGGGGCCTGAGAGGGCCCTAGAGGCTTCAATCATATCTATGCACCTCATTATTGCAGAGACATAGGGATGGGCTCTTTTGACTCTGGAGATTGTGCAGAGGCAACTGGGGGCCCCTGTCCTATCTAGGCACCAGAATATTATAGAAACCTGGGGGTAAGTCATATGGATATGAATGCAGTGTACAGAGATCCTATATGGGGCCCGTGTCATGTCTAGGCACCTCATTTTTGTAGAAACATTGAGTGAGCTCTTGAATCAAGGGAGTGTATAGAGGCATCTGGGGGCCCCAGCCCTATCTAGGCACCAGAATATTATAGAAACATGGGAGTGGGTCATTTTGAATGAGGGTAGTGTACAGAGATTCTGTATGGGACTCCAAAATGCCCCTACAGGCCTCAGCCATATCTAGGAACCTGATTATCATAGAAACAAGGAGATGGGCTCTTTTGACTCAAAACAGTGTAAAGAGGCATCTGGGGCCCCCAGACCTATCTAGGCACCAGATTATTATAGAAATGTGGGGGTGAGTCATTTTGACATGAGGGCAGTATTCACAGATGCATGGGCCCCCAAAGGCTCCTAGAGGCCTCAGTCATTGCTAGGCATATGATTATCATTGCAAGTTGGCAGTGGCATTTGGGGGCCCCAGTCATACCTAAACATCAATCTGAGAAACATGAAACATGAAAAAACATTCTTCATAAATTCAAAAAATCTACTTTGTGGCCAGGGTTTCAATCACCCACTTAAGGGGATCTGTTCTCAAGGGTCGGAAAGGGTTTGCTGTCTATTCCACATCATTGCAGAGAGTCAAAGACAATTCCACCACTTACTGTAAGTGGAATGAAGTGAAACCACTTAAATGAAAGACGGTGCAGTTTTGTCATAGCAACATACAATAAAATAAGACAAAAAAGGTCAGTATGGTAACTTCATAAAGGTTCGGTTTACCAAACGTCGCCATGTTAGACTCTAAGGCACGTGTCAGACACTACTGCCCCCAATGACTGGCAATAACACAATCTAAAACAGTCTCACCTATCAGCCAGCCATACGAAATCTCTCTTGCTTGACTGAAACGTGACCAAGCCCTGGCAGCAGGGAATTTTGACATCTCGTAATGTGTTGAGTGTGATAAGGAGCAGAAATCCAATTATTTTGCTTTCCCAAGCAGTGGTCAAGAGAATCTCTCTCCCTCCCATCAGAAGTGTGGGGGATTTATAGGTCACATATAGCACAACCAAAGTGCTGAATGTCAGCACATAGCAGGGAAGATACGGTAGCTGCATTGTACGCTTCCTGCGTGTCATTTCCTGAATGATGGCTGAGGAGAAGAGGGCATGAATAAGTGATGGGAGGTGCTATCACTGTCATCAACCAATCACAAAAGTGCTGAGACAGACACTCATACTCAGAGCGATGATGTGGAGGTCTCTCCAAGTTCAGCGGTATGTAACAAGCTCAGAGCTTTGCCATCACTAAAGAGCCATTGAAGGTTACATGGTTGACGCAACACTAAAGATCATAGGAAGCCTACAGGAAATGGAATGTGAAGGTTGTTCATCCCACAAATGAGAACGAGAGTACAGTGTTTAGGTAACAGCTCAGTATTCTACTAAATTTGGACAGAATACACAGCTAATTAAAATGGTATGGTTACAGCATCTGGGTCTGTATAAGAACAAATAAGAATGGCCACGATGAAGAAAGGGAAAAATCTTTTAAAAATGTAGTTTATACTCTTTGTATTTACGCTGATATCATATGGTTTTGAAAACAGCTATGTTAAAAATAATAATAATAATAATAATAATAATAATAATAATAATTGGTAACACTTTAAACGTATAAACTATTATCTACGACTTTTCCCCTCAATAAACTCCTAATTTACTGCTTATTAATAGTTAGTAAGGTAGTTAAGTTTAGGTATTGGGTAGGATTAAGAATGTAGAATACGGTCATGCAGAATAAGGCATTAATATGTGCTTAAAGGTGCTGTAGAACATCTTTTTAAAAGATGTAATATAAGTCTAAGGTGTCCCCTGAATGTGTCTGTGAAGTTTCAGCTCAAAATACTCATGTCAGTTATTATTGCTCCATCTACCATTTTTCGCTATTGTCCTTGCTTGCTTACTTAAGGCATCTTTACACAGCCGATTTATGGCTGTTCTGAAGCAGGTCTGTACCTGCTCAGAATTCAGTGTAAAGACGCAATGCCGTGTTAAAGAAGACCTAAAATACGCCGGGTCTGACCCACCTCAGCCCCTAGTATCAAAGGCGAGTCTGATACTGTTCTGGTTCAGTGTAAATGAACGCGAAATATAGCCGCTCTAAACTACGTCATTGTCATGACAACCAAAAGCATTCCAGTCAGCTCAGGCGGCGCGAGATTCAAGAAGCAGGAGACGAAACATATAACTTAGGGCAAATAATAAAAATAATGTCTTCCAACAAGGGGCATTGAAGTAAAAGAGTCCTGTACTCACATCGTGAAGCAAACCACCAAAATAACAGCAGAGAATCGTCGTGTGTCATCAATTGGCTTTCGCCGTTTGTAATCTTCCTATTAAGAGACTGTCAGATCAACGCGCTGCTACATTTCTCTCAGATAAGGTAAATGCTTAACACAATCGGCGTCACTTTGATTGTGTACTGTTATATTATATTCCAAAAATCTCCTTGAGGACGATATTTCACCCACACACGACGGTCTGTCTGGTGATCTGCTGCTGCCTGATACACGCAAATGCTAGCATCATTTGTTGTTTCTGTCTCTTTGGAAAAAAAAAAAAAAAATGTTCGACCTCTTTTAATCCTGTTGTGAACTACCCGGTGTAATAATGAATACTTTTTTGTTGCATCGTTCAATTTTTATTATGACAAACGTCAAAGCGTGAGATATAGCATGCAGTTTACTACTTTAAATTTTCTTTTTTTTTTTTTATTTCGAGTTATATTTCATTGTTTATTATTTAATTATTTTTAAATTAATTTTGTTAAAACTGTTAGTTTTGAAATACTTATGTTCAAAGCATTGTTTCCCGCGATTTTAATTCCTGTGTAAATGCATTTATGCCGCTTCAGAGGAGCATTAAACAGTCTGTGTAAATGCACATTTTTGTGATTTTATGCCGCTTCAGAGTTGGTTTCTGTGCCGCTTTTTCTGTGTAAAGATGCCTCTAGTCTGATGATTCAGCTGTGCACAGATCCAGACGTTAATACTGGCTGCTCTTGTCTAATGCCTTAACATGGGCTGGCATATGCAAATATTGGGGGCGTACATATTAATGATCCCGACTGTTATGTAACAGTCAGTATTATGTTGAGATTCGCCTGTTCTTCGGAGGTCTTTTAAACAAATGAGATTTATATAAGAAGGAGGAAACAATGGGGTTTGAGACTCACTGTATGTCATTTCCATGTACTGAACTCTTGTTATTCAACTATGCCAAGATAAATTCAATTTTCAATTCTAGGGCACCTTTAATAAGTACTAATAAATAGCCAATATTCTAGTAATATGCATGCTAATAAGCAACTATTTAAAAGACCCTACATTTTTTTGCATGAAACAAATAAATGAAATGTATGAATTAAGAAAAATCTGTGTCAGTCAATATCCTCTTTCACACATACAGTCTTTACTGGTAAATCACAGGTAAATTACAGTTAAGAGATTGTGTGAACAGGACCTTTAACAGGACCCTGGTAAATCGGTTCTGGCTGACATAAGAAGTCTCCTTTGGACCAATCATAAAGTTCTTATGGAGATGATGTGATTACTCCACTTTACAATTACTGCTTTTTAATAGTTTTGAGCTAGATGGACATCTTTGACCGCTGCGGCGCATCTCGCACCTTTTTAAGCGTGTTCGCTTGAGACCCTGCCTTCTTTTTCATTCATCAGTTCTGCGGCTCTGTAGTTAGGAACTATTATGTGAATCTAATTTTTTTAACAGCAAAAACCCATTCTGTGTGATCATCCCTGTATGTCTGTCACTCAGAAGTCAACATTTAAAAAAAAAAATTTTGTCAAATTGAACAGATAGTGAAACTAAAGTGCTTCTCCTTATGCGGGATAATGAAGACAACGACTCAGTGTTTAAAGATCATTTCCGATGACTGACATCACAGAATTTAGCGGTATTTTGGTGCTGATGTGTGAATGGTCTCTTAGCGGTAAAAAGCCTGAATGCCGTTGCTTGTGTGAACAGCATTTGTGTATTTACCTGGTAATTTTATGGTGATTTACTGAGATTACTGTATGAAAGGGGCTAATGTGTCTGGTAACTATAAAACACATGGTCATCTCACTTTGGTGTCTATTTTATTTTGCACTGTAACATGTTTGCTGAAGTTGAGCTACAAACATATTATATAAAGGAATTCCATTGCATTTTATGCATGTGGATTTTATACAATGTAATTCTAATATGGTCAATATAAACATTTTCAATAATTAAACATTTTATTAAAAAGGAAAAGACTGATTTACCTGAGAGTATAGTCTATGAGAATCACACTTACATTTATTTATTTATTTTTTAATTATTTAAATGTATTAATTTTTATTACAGACAAACACACAGGGACATATCTCAGTTAGTCAATTCTTTATCTTTTGGATTTCTTCAGAATAAAGCCAATATTCTCAAAAAGACAGGTAAGTAACTAGTTATATGTAACAGAGTAATTCCATTACAAAATAAATGTAACTGTAATCAGTTACAGTTCCTGAGGGAAAAAAAAAAAAAAAAAAAAAAACATATATATATGTGTGTGTGTGTAATTAAATTACAGTTACTTATGAAAATGTTAACAATTACAAAGGGGCTTACATATGAATATTTTCTGTAAAAAAGCTGTTGAATAATATTAATTTCTTTCCAAAAATTGCATTGAATGCTCTGAATTATGAGACACCAATGTTTCAAGAGTTTAGGACACAGAATAGGACACATTCAAAAACTTTTTTATTTCCTATTTGGGTTTATGTAATGCTTTATTTTTTAAAATTAACTTTTTCCACAAGGAATTGTTACCTGTCATAGATATGCAAAGCTTTGATTTCAAAAACAGTATAATAGCTATTAAAACTGCTATTAAAATGTCTTGTTATGATTTTAAATCTGTATTTAACATCAGAACAATCTCAAAGTAAAAAGAGGTGCTAAAGTTTGGTTTTGTGGCGACTGTGCTTTAAAATTAAATTATAATAATCTTCATTCAATTGATAAAGGATTTTGATTAAGATTAACCCTGCCTGGTTTAAATGTTTGAAAATGATTAACAGTTTAAAAACATTCGTTAGAAATTTAGAAAAGTAATCAAAAAGTAATCAATTGTAATCAGTTACATTACTTTAATAAAGTAATTGAAATGGGTACACTGCTTATTGCATTTTAAATAGGGTAACCTGCAATCTGTAACCTATTACATTTCCAAAGTCACCTTCCCAACACTGGTTATAACAATATAATTTTTGTCTACTGTATGTGTTTATTTTTTATTTTTAAGTTATGGAAGGGTCTTTAATTTTTTAGCTGACGATACACAGGATTTTGACTGGCATTCATCTCCACAAGATCAGTGGGGTGATTCTCGCAGACATGGTGCCTTATTTTTGAAGTGTTGCCATTTTTTTCTGACACATTTTACAAACTGGAAGTTGATGTTGCCTCGTGGGTCTTTTAAATACCCCAAATATTCCCAGACAGCAGACTTCAATCTTTCTGATAGTATGAAAGGAAAGAGATCAACAGCAGAAACAAAAGACAAGCAACACACATCACCCCAGACACAATCAGTCGAACCATGCTCAGTCACTTGTCACCGGTGGATGTTTTGTCATGTCACCCTCAAGCACTTTGACTCGCCTGTCTGTGAATCCAAACAATATGAGCAACTATCTGAAGCTCTTAAAACCAATCCATTACTGCTGCCATGTTGAGGAAGGACAAATCATCATTCTCTCGGAACTACGCTTGTCACGATTGCGGTAGTCGAAATATCACGATTCTTGGTATGAATTTCAAGACCATAACAAAAACTAGTAGACCTATGTTATTCAACACACTCCTACAAACTTAACTATTAATGTTATAGCATAATATATAACAAATAATAGCATGTAGTATTTCTCGACTGATAACAACATTTTTGGAAGATTTTTAGCATTGACTTGGAATTGAAGAACGTTTGACATCCCTGCTCTGAACCAAAGAAAACAGCAAATGTTAGGTCAGAAGCAGAGGTCTGGTGACTACCATGTTGTCAGGAGACAGAGAAGAAGAGAGAAACGGTGTAAATTCAGAAGACGACAGGGGTTTCGGCCCACCCTCCCCAGCTATCAGGAGCGAGCAGAGGTAATGAGCCAATCACATCTTCCCATGGCCCTCATAACCGTCAGGTCAGATGAGACACTAGAGACTATTCAAAAAGGCAGTGGGGAAATCATTGACTCTCTCTCCCTCTCTTTATCTCTCTCCTCTTCCTTTCTTTCAATCACTCTTTCTGTCTAGGAGACCACCGATTAAACACTAGTGAAGTGGCAAATGAGGGAGGCCGCATTGTCTCGCCATCACGCTAGGAATCGGATTTCTGTCAGTCCGCTCAGCTGGAGCTTGGCAAAGACACCTTTTGTCTGTGCTAACCATCTATGTGTGTGTGTGTGTGTGTGTGTGTGTGTGTGTGTGTGTGTATTTGGACTTAGCTAAAGTTTGGAGACAAATCTGTCCCTAAAATTTTGCTACATCGGACAAAATCTCCCCTTTCCAACCCTGTTCCAATCTCCCTGTTCCAACCAGGAACATCCTTTTGGAAAAACAATTTATAAATAAAGCAAACCAAAGATCTTTTTGGGCCCTATCATACACCCGGCGCAATATGACGTCAGGTGCGACGCAAGTGTTTTTTGCTAGTTTCAGCCCTACGCAGTTATTTTCACGTCCAGCATCCACGTCGTTTAAATAGAAAATGCACTCGTGCCCATCTGTTCCTCCATGGGCGTGCTGGTCTGAAAACGAGGTGTGTTCAGGTGCATTGTTGGCGTGTTGCTATTTTGAGGCAACTGAAAACAACTGCACCATTGACCAACAAAAACCTGGTCTAAAGTCAATGGCGTGGAATTTTTTTGTTATTTAAAGGGTTTCAAAATGCATTTTGTCTTTTGTACTCTGTGGTTTTAGGGAGAAAATACTCAGCAATAATTTTGGCTATTGAATTTGCACATAGTTTAAAGGTGCACTGGATAATAATGACAACTAGTGATTGAAATGGATACTGCAGTCCAAATTCAAAATAGTGGATTTAGTTATTTCCCCCACCAGTCCTCCTCAGACTCAACGCTCAAGTGGGTTGCCAGATTAAGGACACGCAACAGGAATGAAACCAATTGACAATGGACAAGCCGTTCACACCAAGAACACTAACTATAAAGATAACGATAAAGATATAGTTCTAAAAATCATTCTAAATATTAAAGAACAGCACTGTCCACATCGCAGCTATAATGATAACGATATATAAAAACAATATTGTTGGGATCACTTTCAGAATGATTTTTTTGCAGGTGTTGAACGATAAAACACTGACAGCCAATCAGAATCCATTCTAATTTAAGGGCTTGCGCATTTAAAATGGTGGATGACATCGCCGAGGTCCAGAAAAAGCCACCACTGTTTGACAAGTCAACCACCATTTTCAAGGATACTTGAAGAATCGGTCTTACCCTCGGAATACAATCAGTCATGCCTTCGGAATAAATCGTGAGAAGTATTAACGATGAGCTCATTATGCCAGGTTAGCAAACAGTGTGACATAAAATTACCTCAGGTATCCAGCGCTAGTTTCGACAACATTGTCTTGCTTCCTGGGCGGTGTTTTTATTCCACTATATTGACTTTGTCAGCTAAATTCACTGTTAGATTATATTGATTACACTAGCTATTCACTCGAAACATAGCATGCTGAGGACATCTGCTGGTTAAAGCCGTGTAAATGCAACAAGAACAGCAAAAACATGTTGTACACACTTTGAAACCGCAGCGCGTGAGCTTGTAGAATAAACAGACCGTTATCGTTTGTTGATGTGGACGAAAATATAGTTATCTTTATAGTTATCGCTCTTGGTGTGACCGAGGTTTTACACAGTAAGTTGATCAGCTAATGTATCTGTGTTTTAATTTGCCTCTGGTCATAGAGCTTTTTAGATCTGCAATCTCTGACTCAGCATATTGCGGTCATGGAAGCCAGCAAACGAACTGTGTTTTCCACCAACTGGCAATCCGGGGTGTCGAAATACTATTGGGTAAATTGGCAGTAGGTGGAATCACACAGACCAAAACAAAAACTGACATTCTGACTAGGGTTTCAAAATTCCGGGAATTTTCAAAGATGGAACCTTTCCATGGGAATTAACGGGAATAAATGGGAATTAATGGGAATATATGGGAATTAACGGGAATTAATGGGAATAAACAGGGAATTTGCAAAATTGCAGGTTAGCCTATAACAGGGTACTTAAATGTAGTTGAAAAAAAAACATCTTGCAACATAATTTTGGTTAAAACAACCATATTTAATGCAATTTTAGTTTAATTTTTTACCATTCACATTCCTCACACGGCACACTACTTACTGCAGGGCTATTGAGGCCACACCCCCTGCATGCACTGTGCTTCCCCCAGTCCATAACATGCACATTTGATCAAAAATACAGAAAAAACTGTAATATTGTGAAACATAACTACAATTTAAAATAATGGTATAATAATTGATATACATAAAAATATAATTAATTTCTGTGATCAAAGCTGAATTTTCAGCATCATTTCTCCATTCTTCAGTGTCACATGATCCTTCAGATATCATTCTAACATGCCAACACAACTGTTTCCAACAATAATAACAAATAAGTATCAAATCAGCAAAATTAGACTAATTTCTGAAGGATCATGTGACACTGAAATAACACATAAAAATTGCTGCAATAAAAATATATTTACATATTTACTAAATTAAAATTAATTAAATGCGAAAAGTAAATAACTGTTATTTCATGTTATGACCAAACAAAATGTTTATATTTGTTTTTATATGATACATTTTATATAAATATTATAAATCTGTATAAATTTCATAAAATTTCCAATTAATTCCCATAAATTCCTGTAAATTCCCATAAATTCCTGTTAAGTTTCCAAATAGGAATATTTCCAAAATTCCCCAGGTTCAGTTCCCATGGAAAGTTTACAGAAAGTTTACGGAAATTTACCAGAAATTTTATGCCCCTTTGCAACCCTAATTCTGACACGGAACACACATTTTAAAGTAGAATAACTGGCTGTAGCACTGTTTAGCATGTTAGCATGTTTCCTACATCTATGCAGATATATTATAGTACTTTTATCCTTTAGTACAGTTGAAAAACTACATACAGAACATTTAACCCTCAGGGGTCTGAGGCTGATTTGGGGCCTGGAGAAGTTTTGACATGCCCTGACATTTGTGCTTTTTTCAGTTGTTCATAAACATATTAATGACAAAAGTGTCATTACACTGTATTCAGCACAAACTAGGCTACCGTAATATGTGAGGAACATGTATGTACATGTTTGTATTTTTGAAGGAATAACGTTTATGCGTGGTTATTGAAAAAACAAAAAACTTAAGTCACTGAAATAAAGCCAAAAAATATATATTAAATCTGTGTTCACAAGACTTCTGGGTATTTGAGGTTGTAGACTAGAGTTTTTGTTTCAAAATTATGTAAAAATTATCATTCCTACTCCTTCATATAAAACAATAGAGAGATTTAAATTTTCTAAAACATCTTTGGTCAAGAAACACAGTATGCGTGGAGGCGTGAATAATCATGTATAATGGGTGATTCTCACCTGAGAAGACAAAAGAATCACATAAAGAGCTCTAATGACCCTCTGTTGATCATGTCTCAGCTCATCATAATGTAAATCAAACATACAGAAAAAACAGCAATACTGTGAAATATTATTACAATTTAAAATAATGGTATTCTATTATTAAAATATAATGCATTTCTATGATACAAAGTGTATGAACAGTTATGTTACCTCTATGGCATTTCATATAGGCTTTTAGCTTAAAAGCATGTACATTTGGAGAAATATTGATGGATTCTCATGTTTATGTCAATTTTCTATACAGAGGAGTAATATTTATTCAATATTTATTGTTATCACTATGAACGCTGGATACTGTTTTCAATTCATACTTGCAGCCGGAGGGCGCTCTGTGCACTTTTAGTCCACAAATGCCAATGCTAAAGAAGAATAGGCAATCCAGGAAATAACTGAACTAACAGAGGCCAGAGATCGCTAACTATGGCTATTCAAAACACTCTTCAAGACAATAAATACACGATTGAGATGATGTATGCCTGTATTGACTCAGAATTTGCGTCTGAATAGCGCTGGCTCCGTGGGCGTGGCCGCATTAGCGGGTAATGAGCTGAATCAAGGACTTCTGACATGGGTCTCTTTTCATACAGATTACATAAACACATAATGTTTGTTTTCGATTTGACTTGCACGATTTAAAAGCTGACATTTCAACGTTTCTTTAGACATATGTGTCATTTTTTTGTCATCAGTATTCATAAGTTACAGTTCATTTTCTGAGAACTATCAGATTGGAGTTCGTTCAGAGGGAGACGAGAGATCACGCATCATGTTATTTTTCTTTATTTTACAAAAAGCACAACATTTTGTTGTTACTCTGAGTGTACACAAATAAAAGAAAATATTCCACAGATTAAAATGGTGTATAACTCTTAATTGTATGTGCAACATTGACGGAATATTTTGAGTCTCTTTCACACTGGTTAGAAAAAAACCACGGTGATCATGCCGGCGTGACCGCCGACCCGAGGGAGTTAAAGCATATTAAACACACCATATAGACATATAATAAAAATTAAAAAATAGATTTACCACATGTGGTCTTTAAGAGATCTGGTGAAAAAAATAAAAAATAAATAAAACAATGGATCTAGAATTTCTAGTCTTCACAGCATACCAGCACAGGCCAACACACAAAGCGGAAGCGTCATGGGTTCCAGGATCAGGCCGAGTGAGCAGACGGAGTGATATTTAGCACCTGATTAGTGCCAACAGAAGACATAGTGCACCGGCCATCTGCTTTACATGTGTTACTCTTTTCCATGCCAGGGACAGAGGTTTAGCATACTAGCTGCTGCTAACGCCACTGTCCATGGGCACGAATCCTAATCACACGCCCACAACAGCTGTGGGTGCGCACAAGCCATCCAACACAAGATTAAATTAACGTTATGAGATCAGCTTTTGTGCTTATTGGCATTATGTGTCACAATGGAAGAGGAGGGAACTGGTGTGGGAGTGAGGCTCAGAGATTGGTCTGGGTGGGCAAAAGGTCTGAGGCTGTGAAGGTGGTTATGGGGCAGATTCTGTACACTATACTGCTCAAATGTTGTGGTCAGTAAGATTCTTTCTTTCTTTCTTTCCATTTAATTAATTAATTAATTTATTTTTAAATTGATCAAATGAAAGAAAATACATTTATAATGCTACAAAATATTTATATTTCAAATAAATGCTGTTCTTTTAATCTTTGCTGGTCTTTTTTATCTTGCTTGTGATCTTTTTGATCAAGATACTTTGATCCTGAAAATAAAATGAATCACTGTTTCCACAAACAACTGTTTTCTATGGAAGCTTGTTTCTGCCACTAAATAAAAAAAATAAAAAAGGTAATTGTGATATTTTTTTTTCTCAGAATTGCAACATTTAAACTCATGAGTTATAAAGTCAGAATTGTGAGATATAGTTTTTTATCACGCAATTATTTTTTTTCTTCTCAGAATTGCGAGATATAAACAATTGTGAGTTATAAAATTGCATGATATAAATTTACAATTCTGAGAAAAAAAAGTCAGTCTTTTTTCCCTCACAACTGGATGTTGTTTATAATTTGCAATTATGACTTTATATCTCACAATTCTGAGAGAAAAAGTCAGAATTTTGAGATATAAACTTGCAATTATGAGAAAAAACGTCAGAATTGTGAGATAAAAAGTCGCAATTACCTTTTTTATTTTTTATTTCATGGTGGAAACAATAATAAGAAATGTTTCTTGAGCAGCAAATCAGCATATTAGAATGATTTCTGAAGGATCATGTGACACTGAAGACTGGAGTAATGATGCTGAAAATTCAGCTTTGATCACAGGAATAAATTGCTTTTTAAAATATATTCAAATAGAAAATAGTTACTTTAAATTGCAACAATATTTCACAAAATTACTGTTTGTTTGATCAAATAAATGCAGGCTTGACATGCATAAAAAACATTAAAGGACATTTAAATATGAGTAATTAAAGGTACAGAACCAAAAAAAAAAATCAATTTAATTGTAATTGTGGTTGAGTGAAAAAACTTAATCATCAAACTAAATAATGACCGTTTTGGTGCAAAAAAAACCTTGACAAACATTTTAAGTGGACGTCAGAGAAAAAAATAAAACCACAAAAATCAACAGGGTTAAGTTTTTTTACAAAAATAATTTTTAGCTGTGGTTTCAGTTATTTTGATGTGCAGATATAAAACAGACAAGACAAAGAAATCACTGTTAAATGTCAAGGTTGCCATCCGCACTAAGATCTACTTGATAAAAGATCCCACATGACATATGATGACGTACCTTCCAAACCCCCCTTGTTTTTAAATTCTTCAGTCTCTCTACTGTCAGAATGTCACAGTAATCTCACCGCAGACACTCATGTCCATGTCAACATCACATGTGCAGAATACTGCTCTACCAAGAAAAAAAAACTTTTGCTAGATTTATTGTAAAAGCTTTTTGGTGTAACAGAAATGACTAAAAGACTAATCGGTTGGGTCTGAACAAGTATTAAAGTTTGATTATGCTGTTAAAAACAGCTCCGATGAAGTGCGACTGAGCTATTCTGATGACGCATCAAGATGATGTAAGAAATATAAATCAAACCCTGCTTTTATGATACAAGGCCTGGAGAGCCGACAGAGATCAACTCTCTTTCTCTGTCCATCCCGGGTGGCCGCGATGCCACGGCCAGTCAGGGCAAGATGAGACTGATCGCGGCTCCACGCCGCAGGCAGCTTCATCAGAAGGTGTCTAGGATTCATTCAGGAAGTGCTAGGGAGAATGAAATTGGTATCCTTCTATAGCTTCTATCGCTAGACGTAGACACATTCACACACATGAAATGCCCTCTAGCCAACACTGACTGAAAAGTTCAACGGAAATCGAAGTTACCCAAGAGCTACAACTTCCATGAAGCAAAAGGAGGACAAGCAGAAAAGCGTATATTTTTTTAAAGTATAAAGTTGACAAAAAAGTAGAAATGAAATCAAATTAGCCAAATGAAGCCAAAGTTTTGCATGTCAACAGGCACAGAGTATGTGAGTAGAGCGGAGTGACAGCACCTTCCCCTTCCACCTAGAGCGATATGTAATACCTAAAGTATACTACGCATGTGAACAATGCGCAAGACATACATTTTGTCCTTATTATGCACATACTCTATTTGCACAGCCAGATTTGTCTAACTGGCCATACTCTGTACACTCAGCTCACACATGCACCTTGATTTTTTGCACAAATTAGTTTGTTCATAAGGTGGCAACACTGGCCTGTTGTTTCACAGTTGAAAAAGAAATGCAGGAGACAGCAATAGCTGGTAACATTGACGAATGTTTGTGCGAGGGGTTTCAGAAATCTATTTTTTAACCTTTTTTTCATCTCTAGTTTAAAGGGTTAGTTCACCCAAAAAAGAAAATTCTGTCATTAATTACTCACCGTCATGTCGTTCCAAATCCGTAAGACCTTCATTCATCTTTGGAACACAAATTAAGACATTGTTGATGAAATCCATGAGAATCCTCCGATAGACCAACACAATAATCACTTTCAAGGCCCAGAAAGGTACTAAAGACATCGTTAAAACAGTCCATGTGACTGCAGTGGTTCAACCTTAATTTTATGAATCGACAAGAATACATTTTGTGCGTGAAAACAAAACAAAAATAACGACTTTATTCAACAATTTCTTCTCTTTGATATCGGTCTCCTACTCTGTTGACATAGTGAACACAGCTTCTATGTCAGAACGCCGGCTCATTATTGGCCAGCTCCTGCGTCAGCATCACACACGCATCAGCGTTAGCCAATACTAAGCTGGAGTTCGGACGTAAACACAGAGGCGCTGCATTCACTACGTCAGCTGCATAGGAGACTGACATGGAAGAGAAGAAACTGTTGAATAAAGTCTATATTTTTGCACAGTATTCTCGTCGCTTCATAACATTAAGTTTGAACCACTGTACTCACGTGGACTATTTTAACAATGTCTTTAGTACCTTTCTGGGCCTTGAAAGTGGTAATTGTCACGGATTTCATCAAAAATATCTTATATTCCGAAGATGAACGAAGTTCTTATGGTTGTGGAACGACATGAGGGTGAGTAATTAATGACAGAATTTTCATTTTGGGTGAACTAACCCTTTAAAAATGGTTTTGTCAGTCAAAACGTCTGGAGAGAAATAGCATTGGACAAAGATGAAACTGTTTCGAGAGCCTGTGTTTGTGCACACTATCAAATGGTGTATACTTTGAAAGGCTATTTGTTCAGCTGTATGTGTACGTTAAGAGTTCACATCAAAATTGAACTACACTTTTGCCATAATCCAGCTCCACTCCAGGTTTTTAATGTCCCACTCCTGACTTGTTGCTGAGAGAAATCCCGCCAAATTCAAAATAATCATCACTCATGAAACATAGGTTGACCAATCAAACTAGAGGACCAGAATTACTGGTAAAGGCCTTTGCACACTGAGTCCGAAATTCGCATGTGAAATTTTCGCACGTTAAAAAATAAATTTAACCTCACGTTATGTCAATCACGTCTGCACACTGCCTCCGAAACTTTCGTCCGTCAAAAAAATATTTGGATCAGGTTCAATTTTCTGCGTTTTTCGCATCCGTGGCATGCATTTTGAGAGACGTTTTGACAATTCAGAGCCACCGTACGCGAACGCAAAAATCCCGAATGCCATTTGACAAGTTGATCCACATTGCCTACAGCACAAAACAGCAGCACTGAATGTCAAACAACGTGAGGAATCCAAAGAGACCGAATATAAAGACAGATTGTGCCAGTAGCAAAGCATCAAACTGAGCGACTGACATCCTGAAGTAAACTTTGAAACGCTCGGGATAATCACGCAGCTCCTTGATGAGGTGAACTCTCCTTTCTCTCTATGCAATCTCGAAATTGGATGGACCCAACTAAATCGTACTCACTGCTTGAAGACTTCATTTTGTATTGTTTTGCGATTTTTTTTCGCAACGCATTCATTAATACG
The DNA here is from genome assembly GCA_036281575.1 of Ancherythroculter nigrocauda. Classification (NCBI taxonomy): domain Eukaryota; kingdom Metazoa; phylum Chordata; class Actinopteri; order Cypriniformes; family Xenocyprididae; genus Ancherythroculter; species Ancherythroculter nigrocauda. The sequence goes on along the minus strand of VTFQ01000024.1, from coordinate 4,104,590 downwards.
CATCGGACTCGGTGTGCAAGGTCTCTGTGCGTGACGATTTTTTTAGGATTACGAATATGAAAAACGCATGCGAAAATTTCGGACTCAGTGTGCAAAGGCCTTAACTCTTTATTTTAGGGTTAAATTCTCACTTTTAACTTTGCTTATTAACTTGCATATTACTAGTATATTGGTTGTTTATTAGTACTTATAAAGCACATATTAATGCCTTATTTGATTCTAGATCCCTTAATCCTACCCAATAGCTAAACTTAAATGCTACAAAAACTATTAATAAGCAGTAAATTATAAGGAGTAATTAATAAGGAGTTAATTAAGGCAATACATGGATACGTGTTCCCTATAATGAAATATTACCAAATTATTTGTTATATATTGGGAAAATGTAAAACGCTGAACTTAAATTTCATTAAAGACACACTTAAAGGTGCTAAAGAGGATGTTTTGTTTTATACATTTTTGCAATATTACTTGAAACTGTGTTTACTAACTGATAAAAGACTATTTATTAGGTGCACTGAAAGTAATAATATTAATATACATCATCTGTGCACGAGGTAGGGCCTTAAAAACATCAGCCAATCATGTAAACGATTGGCCCTCTGGCTTGTCAATCACTGCCATGACGTTCCTTGTGAGAGACGTGCGCGGCTGCGCGCTCCAGTAACTTTCCACACTCCACAGGCGCCGCATGCAATGTTTTTGTCAGGAGACAGGAGTAACAACTGCAGATTATGAGTTACCTGCGGTGAGTCCGACATAACGAATCCAAAAAACACGACACAGCGAATGCCGGTGGTAAACACTCGTTTTCCAATACTCGTGCACGAGTTTTGGGAGGCGTTCCTTTGAAATGAGCTGTGAAGGAGGGGGGCTGTTTTTACACATGCGCTCATTTCAAAAACTCAGTAACAGTCTTTGGATTCTCAGTCGACGAAAAAATCCTCTCTATCACCTCTAACACACTTAAAGAGACAGTTCAGCATGTTGTTCTAAACCCATAAGACTTTGGTTAATCTAACACAAATCAAGATATGTTTAATGAAACCTGAGAGGTTTCCCTCCAATGAAAGTCCAGGGATCCAAAAATGTCATAAAGGCATCGTAAAATGAATCCATGTGAATAAAGGGGTTTAATCCAAGTCTTGTGAAGAGATATGATTGCTTTATATGATGAACAGATTTAATTTAGACTTTTATTTACATCTGGGCCCCCAATATACAGTCCCCCTTTCCCCTCCTTAGCGACGCCTCTGCTAGAATGTGACGCACAAACAAGCTTCTTTTTGCCAAATGTGATGCGCTCTATGTATATCATTGTATACCTTAATTTGGTAATTGTTCCCTTATGGGAATGATGTGGGTTAATAAATATTGATATTTCATTTTTGGGTGAACTATTCCTTTAAGATCGAAATAAACTACAAAGATTCTGTGCGTTATAAGCAGTTTCAATTACAGAAATCTGCTGATAAGAAAAGAAGAATAAAAGTAAGTGGACTTCAATACACCTTGCGGGCACAGTAACAACAAAGGTATCATTGGACGCAATGTAATAACCACCTCAGCTAACAACAGCCGTGCGTGTGAGTCAGCCGAGGACCCGCAGAGGCGTCAGACAGATGAACAGTTACACCATATGACAATGTTTGCTTTTAATCTGAGTCGAGTTCTCACACTCAATCCCTTCACCTCAGAGATTCGGCTCCATACATCACGCCGAATTATCAGATCTTTGTCTTTTATTCCGTCTGCTCGACACACTTAGCCTCAGATCAACTGCATCTCTTCCTTGTTTACTATTTCTCTCAGTGTCATTCACAGTCCCCACCCGCCATGCAATACGGCTCCTACGTTCTCACTCCCAAACCTTCTTCACGCCTTTCTTTTTCTGTCTAACACATCTCTCTCTGCAACGGCTTTCTCTCGGCAGCGTCCCCACGTTCTCGCATCTAACACTTCCCAGTTAGTCTTGCCAACCATCCCGTGTATTAATCATCTCACATTTAAAGGAAACTGATATGCTTTCCATATTAACTCCATGCGTCACTCAATTTGCACCTTATTGTAAAATTTTACACCCTAACGGCTAAAATTGCCTTAGTATTTATCATGTCTGAGTCAGCTTCGGCTGTTCAATACGCATCAAAACTGAAGTATACTTTGGTATTAAGGTAGTGTTAGTTTTGCTAGCTAACTTTTATCTATTTGAACTTTTTTTTGTTGTTGTTATTGTTAAAATCAAATGTTTAAAATCAATATTAAATTCATACTTATTAATTCATTGTTAATGCTTTTAACAATGAACTATACATTTGTTGTAGTATTTATTCACCTCTATTATTGTTAGTTAATAAAATACAACTCTTCACTGGTAGATCATGTTATAACTAACCTAGTTAACTAATGTTAACAAATGGAACCTATTGTAAAATGTTACCAATTTTTGTTTTAAAAACAGCCGGTCAGTGGCAAATGTGAAAGGAAATGTCCCTTAATTTCCTAAAAAGCAACTCAGAGTCCTTCATTTCACTATACTGAAGTTGGCAGCACTATTCCCAGTGTCTCTGTCAGTCCATGTTTTCATTTATGAGTCCCTCTGTCCTCATTCTCTTCACATGCATTCTGCTCTTGTTTTCTCTTTATGTTGCAATAACCATCTGCATCCATTTCTGTCTCCGTCTGTACCCATCTCAGAGTTTTTTGACTTACAAACGGCACAGATATCTCTTCAACTATGGGCATTTTCAAGTCACAGTGGATGATTTTTATTAAAAGATTATACATATCGTCTCTATTAGGCAGAATCATGCTATCTCCATTTTTCATCTTTTTTTTTTTTTTTTTTTTAAATATATATATAAATCATTACTATTGGTCACCCTTTACATCTATCTGAGCGTTTTGCAAATATCTAACCAATGAAAAGTATTAAAAAGAGCTTGTGACTAAACCTCATATCTCCAATGGATCCTGGTCTACTTATTGGATCCTACTCCAATTCATTTTTGAAATATGGTCATTTACACAGTTACTGTTTTAAGTTAAACTTGTTTAATGACAAATTGATTTACAAATATATTAAATCAGTGGTTCCCAAACTGGGGTACGTAAACAAAATGCTGAGTAGTTAATTCTACCTTAAAATAATATCAAAATCAAGCATGTATGTCTTACTTCCAAAATGTCGTAAATCCAGTACATTTAATCAAATTACCTCATCATTTGCAGTCAAAAATGACTGTATCCACCATAGACTGTAAAACAAGCAGCATGCAAATGATAGATATCTGCTGCCTTAAATCGCGCTAAATTACTGTGGTTCTCGACAGTAAAAGTGGGGATTTAGCACTTACTCGCATGAAGAACAAATATAGACACAGATAATGGATTAATTTCGATTTAAGACTCAAACTTTCTCCGATACAAAAACATACCTTGTGTGAGTTCTTGTATTTAATGATGATAACGAGCAAGAATGCAATTGTTCCCAAATATCCACATGACTGCAAACGTGGCATTATTATACAACAGGTCAAAAAATAAAACGTAAATTTTAAACAGTACTGTCAGTATTTACTCTATTTTGCAATAAAATAATAGCTCTAACGAAAACCACAGCAGAACTACAACACACGTCTGTGTTTCGTGAACAATTCTGCGGCTTTGAACGAATCGTGAGAGTGAGTGATTCAATGATTCATTCACAGCCACTTGCTTCTTTACTGAATGAATGACTCGATGACTCACTCATAAAAACAGTGACTTGCTGCCACCTACTGGCGGTTTTAGTTTAATATTTAAAAGTTTTACTTAGTTTTACCATCATTGCATATTTCTCTATTGGACATTTTTTATTTAAAACAGTATTTATTTTATAAAGTTATTCATAAAGCTAAAAAAAAATGCACTGGAAAATCTATTTAGGGGGCAAATATCGTCCCTTAATGGTAAAGGTGTGACTGCAGTCGAAGTGGAAGAGAGGGGGTACACGGAAGGATGGTAATCCCTTCAGGGGGTACTCCAAGCTAAAAAGTTTGGGAACCACTGTATTAAATAATTAAGCCATTACTAACAGGTAAAGTACATATAATAAATATATAAGCTAATATAGTGCATATATTTAGTGAAATACTCCCCTATAGAGTTCATCTCTGTAGTGAACTAACATGCTGTAGACACTAAATGACTTGCCTGAGGTAAATGTGATGCTATGTGAAATATTATTCTCAAGCTGTTTTACTGATGTCTTTTTGCGGTTGAAACAGTGGTTGAGAGATTACGTTTAAACATATATATGCATAGGTATTCTCTTTTTCTTCTGCGCTTTTTCATGTTATGGTGAGTCGCCGAGTCATAGCTAATACGGTCTTAAATATCCTGTGAGAAGCACTTCGTCTAACATGGATTTTAACATGGGATTTTGGCCAAATGACAGAAAAAAAAAAACTGAGTGGCCACTTAGCTACAGTAAACTTAACCTGTAAGCTGATGAAAATGTAATGTGATTCACTTACTGCAATGCTTACTCAGATGCGTTCGTTCTGTTGATGAAAAAAATAAAAATTCTCAGAAATTCGCTGGTCAAAAACCTTGTAACTCCGTTTGAGCTTGATTTTGTCATAATGTTAATATCATAATAACACATGCAAGTGTCTGAGCATATATAAAGCCGCAATATAAACTTGGACAGCGCAGTGTTTATTTAAAAAATACAGAATGCTATTAAAACCAATATAACATATGAGATGTGGTGGAAATGACATTTGTTGATTCAGAAAGATAGATTCCGCACAAACATGCATAAATCAAAAGATAATTCTGTCACTTTTTTATTTATTTATTTTTTTGAAACAATGACAGAATTCTCTTGTGAAGTATGCACATGCACCAATGGACATTTTTAATAGACAAATAATCTAGTCAGAGTGTGAAAAGTGTGTTTTATGAGTTTATTTTCCAAAAGTCCACAGGGACTAAAGTGCCCATAGCTTACGAAACGCCCTCATTCATTCACGTCTGTCATTATCACGTGATCAGCAATCTCGGCGTGTCCCGTCTCTTTTGTTCGGGTTGGAATGAGTGGGCCGCTGGGCCCACACTGGTCCAGATGGGGCGCGTTTTTTTCTTTTTTTTTCTGTCGGCTGTTCCGTACCACGGCGCCCACCACATCTGTTATGCAGCGCAAAGCATCTTCTCACTAATTTGTTTGTCAGTACATATTGAAGGCACGATCTGTCATTCTGCCATGCTTTGGTTGCGCCGTGATGTCTGTAGACATGGCTAGTCATAAGTTTCAGACGCCACTCGCCAGGGACCTGCTCAGTGACGGCCCTCTGAGCGGAGACAATGAAGGGGAAAAAAAACAGAGAAAACAAAAATGAAAAGTACTTCATAAAGAAGTCTCCCGTACGTCATTCCCAGAGTGCAATACCCCAGACACGCTGAGTTTAGCTAGACAACAAGAGTGAAGGCTTCTGCGATATTAGAGACAGTTTAAAAATGAGCCGGTTCATGCTCTGATCAGATTAATTTCATAATGGCTACTATTAATATTCTCAGAGAAGTCGCCTGACCTCTTTAAAACCCATTTTCAGCCATTAAAGGATGCAGTACTGTTGCGTATCAGATGACAAAACATTGACTGTTAGTGTGTTTGTAAATGTGTGTGTGTGTGTGTGCGTGTGTGTGCGCGTTTAGGGCACAGATAAAGTCTTTAAACGTTTGCTCGCTCAGCCCTTTACTGCCTCTCTCCAGCCCCGCTCCTGTTTTCCATTGCTTTTCCAAATCCCACAGCAAAATTGCGATAAATGCAAACTGACAGTTCATAATATCCCATTTCCAATCGCATGCAGTGCACTAAGTGCGTTTCTGAGTCAATTAAAAGAAGTGTTTGATGTTGATACATTGAGACTTTCAAATTATGGGGCGGCCCATATATATGCGGGTGGATGTGGCTTCCTGCGCAAGACACCGATGAAGACCAAAGAGGTGCTGGGAGACTCATGATGTCCTGAATCAAAAGCAAGTTGTTTTAAAACATAACAACTGACTAATTAAACATCTTTTGACTTTTGGTACAACTGGCAACTGTGGTTTCCATAAATTCACTGTAAATAAGAAGTGAAAATACAGTGATAACTTCGATTATGGGATAGCATTTTGGGTGTCTGAATATTTTACACTTCATAATTGAATATTTCAGTAACTAATAAAATCATAAAATATCAACCAAGAGGAAAATTAAATAATAGGTAATACTTTATTTTAAGGTGAAAGAGTTACACGTAACGTACTTACTATAGTAATAACAGTAAATTATGCATAATAAAGTAACTAGACATAAAACAAACCATAACTCTAAGTACATGTAGTCAATTAATATTACTCAGTACTTATTTGAGTAATTACAATGTAACTACGTCACCTTAAAATAAAATGTAACCAAATGATAAATATAAATCACTTTTGGAATGTCATTTTAGTTATTATCACTATAAATTATTAGATGACTTATATTTTCTTTACAAAAAAGTTTTTTTTTTTATTATACTGTATATATTATATTACTGTAGAAATTAATAAACTGCATATTCACTGTATATTCACTGTAAATAAAATTTGCCTTGATCTTTTGACATAGAAGTCTTTGAACTAATAAAACATGCAAGTTTCATAACTTAAAGGGATCATGAACTGGATTTTTTATTATTTCATAATGTCATAATTTAGAAATAAATGGCTATTTTCTACCCTGGTTTCAGCCCTTTTAAGGGGCGTGTCTGCTGTGAGACTTCAGTGTAAACGCCCACTGATTGGCTGACATCTTTGCAGTTGAAATAAGCATTAAATGTGGAATCTTCTTGAATACTTTTACAAAATTTTTACTATTACAGCTATTAAAATTAATGAATCGTGAAAAGTGTTGATCAGTGCATTATATTTAGATCTATTCCTATCACATGGAAGGCTGCAGTGACTAACAATGAGCAGATGACAGTCTGTTGATCGCGTGAATGCAGTGATCTCATCATTGCAATGCAATTTCACACTTTCACGAAATGCTTTCACCTTAACTAACAATGCAAAGACGATGTAAACACAGTAAGAGATTCATTAGTGTAAGAGCGTCACTATAACGGGAGGTTTTGGCAAGTGTCCAGAAAAACTTGTGCTGTGTGATCGACAGCTTTAGCCATTGTAAAGAGATACTAGGATTATTCATTATGAATTTAAATGCATTACCCGTTTAAAAATGAAATGCGTTACTTACAGATTGTGGGGTCTTTCCTGGTTCCTGAACAGTTGGTACAGCCTGATCTTTGAGCAAAAGTTTTTGGGCAAAGCCAGTCGTATTGCGACCTTGTTCTCAAAACAGTCGCTGGTAAAATGTACGGTACAAACACTGACGTGACTAGGACATTCATTAAAAATAAAAAAATCAGTTTTTCTCTGACATTGGGATCCTTCGGCAGCTTATGCAAAAATGGTGTTTTTCCACAGCCAGGAACAACACAACATCTGCATCTTGTTATCATCATCACAATCTTATCGTAAGCAACTACTGTAGATCTACTCGCTGCTCATCGACTGAACACCAGTGGGCAGGGACAACGATGCGATGATGTAAAAGTAGGCGTTGTTGTCTGCAAATGATTGTGCCCCTGTGATGTCACATTATCAAGCTCCAAAAACAGTTGTTTTGATATTGAGGGATCTGTGACATCACACAGGCAAAAACATTTGCATATAACTGCCTCCAGAGCAAGACGTCGACGAACAGCAATACATCATCGCACCATAGGCTCCGCCCACTGGAATTCAGTCACTTAACGGCTGACAAATGCCTACACTGGTTGTGAGCATCACGTCAAAAGCAAATTGAACCTATTATAATCACTGACGCTGTCTACACTGAATACACTGAGTATACAGATGCACGTTCAGTTTCTGATATACTCCACGTACTTGCGTCTGTCGACAACATGACAAATAGAAGAGTGAAAGAATGTTCACTTTGATGTGTTCAGTTGAAATAAGCATTAAATGTGGAATCTTCTTGAATACTTTTACAAAATTTTTACTATTACAGCTATTAAAATTAACGAATTGTGAAAAGTGTTCATTAGTGCATTATATTTAGATCTATTCCTATCACATGGAAGGCTGCAGTGATTAACACTGAGCAGATGACAGTCTGTTGATCGCGTGAATGTAAATAGACAAATAGAATACACTGAGTATACAGATCCGCGTTCAGTTTCTGATATACAAGTTTAAACAGCTCATTTGCATCTCTGGACAAACTTTAAAAGGATCCCAGAATCGGAAGCAAATGGATGGTTTATTTTAATGGCGTCCCAGATTAATATGTTTGTTCGGAGCATTTTGTTTCCTAATGGAGGCACAGTGTAAATTAGAGTTCGCAAAGAAACTTTTGTTGAAAGATGAGGCAGCGAACTGTATTGGATCTGACAGCAGCTGCATCACAAACTGTAAGTTAATGATTTCATAATGTTTTGTCTCTAAATGGCTGTTTTTAAATGGATAATACTTTCAAAACACTTACATGAAATAACGAGTGGGCGTTGATACTGCTTCCTATGACTTTAGCCAAACTTTATTAACATTATAATTTTCTACAAAACCCTTTCAGCTTAAACATAGCCTCTTATGACAAATATGTTGTGCTGCTAAATATATATATATATATATATATATATATATATATATATATATATATATATATATATATATATATATATATATATATATATATATATATATATCTCTACTTTTCATTACGTACAAAAAAAAAAAAAAAAAAAAAGAAGAAGTGACAAATCAAGAGAGCTCTAAAAATGACCTTTTCCAATGTGCTTGTACAAATAATTGAAGAAAAATGGAAAGAAAAAGACCAGGTAAATGAAAAGTCATTGCAGATTTGAAATTGCTATGGCATTCACAGAAATACATCTACTTCCTCTAAAACCCCTAATGCATTCATCAGAGGCCAAAATCATTGCTTAGAAGAGACAGGAAACATACACACGTTTCCAGTTATTTGACTAGAATACTCTGCTTGAACTAATTTTGGAAAACATGTAAATATGACACACGTGTTAGTCTTATTTACATTTCTGCATATTCAAACATGCCATATTGTGAAAACCAGTGTTGTTCAGTGTCACTGATGTCAAACATGCAAAACATCCCTCACACAAAGCTATCGTCTGACTTCAGAAGACAGGGAATGCAGTGTACGACTCATTTAGACTATGTTCATTAAACTCTTATGCTGCTTTTAGTCCTTTTTGGAGATTGATAGCTTCTGGTCACTCAAGTTTTATTGAAAAGAGCAGCGTGGATATTCTTCTAAACTTGTGTGTTCTATGAAGAAAGAATGTCGTACAGGTCTGGAACAACTAAATGCTAAATACATTCAATATATATTGGCATGCACTTGTTGTAAATGACATCTGTTTGTGTAGTGAGGCTGAAGGATGTAATAAAAGTAAACGCTAAAAGCACAGTGGTTATGTTCACTAATCATCTAAATGACTCTACAAATGGGGCATCAGTTGTGTGAAATATAGTCTAGGCAGCCTGTGTATCTGTGCAAGGCCTGAAACATCTACACACGTGTGAACCGTTTCTAGCTTTGTAATCTAAATTGTTTGCATCCTTGAACGAATCAGAATGCAAGTCATAATACAGTGCAAGTACACCTCAGTTTATGCTCAGTTTTCTATTGTCATGGTGGTGCATCAGTTGAGGAGAAACCTGCAGCCTTGTAGAGTTAGTTATTTGACACATTTCTAGTTAACTAATTCATCCCAGTGACTCTTTTGAATCTGTTAATTTAAAAAGGGTCATTCAGATTCATTAATTAATACACTCAGTGATTCTTTCTGCAGATTATGATCATTTATTAATGTTGTATGGCTGAGTAACTAAATCATTCACTTAAAAGGATGCAAGATGCCATATCAGCCAATATTTTTTATTTTTATTTATTTATTTTTTTTCCAGTTACCAGTTAAAGTCATTATGAAACAGAAGCCACGATAGTCTTTTCTTCCCCATTGTGATATTTATTTGAGTAAAATGGCTTCTCGAACAAGAAAAAACATAGGTTACGACTTGATTTTGTCCTTGGGGAATTGATTGGATGGTTGTGGTTTGCTATTGGTGGATCTCATGTGAGTGACCGGTTGCCCCGCCCTCACGCCAGTAAACACATCATCAGATAAGAGAAGAGATGTCGGAGCAAGAAGGAAAGGGAAGGGATTATGAGGCACATGAATTAAAAAAAAAAAATACTGATGTTCATGGATAAATTATTTATAATACTGCAATATTCCATAAAAAAGAATAAGAATTGTCAATTTTGATTAATATTGAATATTTGAATAAACACTAATAATTTAATACGCTGTTGAATATAATTTTTATTAAATCTCAAAATTATTATCCATTTTTCATACCTTACACTATAATGATGTGATGACTAAATTTGATCATTTAAAATTAATGATTTGAGTGTTTTATTTTTTCATAGTATTTAGACAAAATAGCATTGAGAATTTTAATAATTGGCCATTAAAAGATAACACTTTAGTTTAGAGTCCAATTCTCACTATTAACTAGTTGCTTATTAGCATGGATATTACTAGGATATTGGCTGTTTATTAGTAGGCCTACTTATTCTGCATGACCCCTTAATCCTACCCAATACCTAAACTTAACAACTACCTTAATAACTATTAATAAGCAATAATTATGAGTTTATTGAGGCAAAAGTCGAAGTTAATAGTTAGTTAATAATTTGACCTAAACTGCAGAATTGATATACCACTGGCTTCCTAAAAACAAGCCTTATAAAAGTTTGCATTTATGCAACAAGAATGATTCTTTGTTCTCTCAAAAGATTTGTTCAAAAACACATTGAGGAACAAAACACTACTATCACAGAGCATGTTTCAGGGCCTATACGTGCCACACACATTCCCTAATGTACAAACACATGCTTTATAATTGCAAATAATTGGCTTTGAGTCAGTGGAGCCAGATCTCAGTCGCTTACTTTAATATGATTTCAAATCCAGCTAATCAAACACACTCCAGTGTTACTCAGGCAAAAAACCAAGACAAGTTCAGCCACATTCCCACCAATTTCCTGTCTTTTGAATAATATAACTGCTTCTATATGGAGAAATGTTAAAAGGCTTTTGCTGTTCTTTCTTCTGTGGCCAATTCTTCAGGAGTACTGATGCAAAACAAACCGGTCTCCTCTAAAAAGACTCTCCATATTTCTGTCTCATGACTCACACTGACACCTGATGGAATAAAAATCGCCTAATGCTTCATAATGGCACTTCCCTATCTTATTTACATGATGTATCTAAAATTAGCCTCATTGAGTCACCAAAAGTGTTGTACTGGAATTTAAAACAAGCTAAAATGCTGCCGGATAGTCATTCAGTGACAATATTGGCAAATTATCGCACTACAGGGTTGAGGTTACATCAAAGCCCTTATGATGTCTAAATGTGTTTTTAAAAGTCATCAGCAGTCATAGAGCAGAGCAGCGCCATTAGCAGAGCCCGGAGAAGTGGAAAGGGGCTCATTTGCTACAGTTCTTTCACTTTGATTGTGGAAACACCTGACTTATGTTTGCTCTCATCTCCTTCTTCCTTTGAAAGCAAGAGAAACTGCTATTTTCAGAACCCTACATCATTCGGCTACATTAAGAAGAGTAAAGTCTCCGAAACCACGTGAAGAGCTCTCTGTTCCAGCATCACGCCTGGAGACGCGAATCAGAAACCCACTCTTGAGGGCACACTTGGTTTGGTTTGTCGCAACAAGCTGGTATTTTAAGCTCAGGGTCATAAAAAGTCGCTGTTGTTGCATTCAGGCAGAGCTGGAAAAGAAGTGCGTGCAAATACTCCTGATGCTTCTGGACAAGTTGCCGTAATTGCTTTCAAAGCAGATGAATCTTAAGGCCACTCACAATCAACAAATTATAGAGAAATGTGCGCCTGATGAAATAAATTGGGATCTTTGGATGGTTTCTGTTTTTAATGCTTTTTGGTGCCATTTCATGTTTTGCATTTTGTTAGCTTAAGGATACCAAAGCAGACAAGATGCACTCTCTAATTTCTATCGGTGCCTTTTTTTCCTTCTTAAATCCAAATCATCTAATATTAATTCACTGCATCCCGCATCGTTCCACAACAGGATCTGCATAAATGCAGCCAGTAATAAATCAACGTGAAATTGACCCTTCTTAATACACCGCCCCGATATTATAGTGCACGATTCATCAGTGCATGTTCATTCAAAGAAATTAAACAGTGCCTTTTCACAATCCATTCAATTTCCAATAGATAAAATCCAGTCTTACCTTACTCATTAAATATCCAAGATGGGTAAAAAAAAAAAAAAGTGCTGCCAGTGCCACTTTCTATAGGGTAAACCTAAATACGGTCTTGATACTAAATGTTCTTGATCTTAATGTGAATGATTCATGGGTCTATATATATTGGGGGCAGTTGTGGCCTAATGGTTAGAGAGTCGGAGTTGTAACCTAAAGGTCGCGGGTTTGGGTCTCAGTACCAGCAGGATATGTAGGTGGGAGCAAATCAATCAGGTGAACCAATGATTCAATGGTCCATTCATAAAGAGAGCCATTTACTTAGGCCCTGTCCACACGAACAAGCGTATTTTTTAAAAAACACAGCTTGTTCATTGCAGTTTGGCCGTTCGTCCACACGCAAACACATTATCTGATCACTGAAACCAAACTGTTTTGGAAACGCCTGCCAGGGTGAAGATATTCAGAAAGTCCAGTTGCAGTGTTGTCGTGCAGACGGTAAAACTGGAGATTTTGGCTTGTGACGTCAGAACCGGAACCAGTAACAACCCTTTTTCCTGGCTTCTGATTGACCAACATAGCGCTTCATAGCGTGATTTTGCATTTCATGTAGACGTAATTTTTTGTTGTTGTTGTTTTTTTAAACAAAGGAGGAAAAACTCTGAATGAATGAATCATCTGTTTGTATTAATCGAATGAATGACTCAATTACTTACTTATTTAGGCATTTACCGCCACCTACTGGCAGTTTAATTTCTTATTTAGAGTTTCATTTCATAAAAAATAATGATTTATATTTCAATCTTAATAAAAACCCATTAAAGGTCAATTCTGTCATCATTTACTCACCCTCATGACCGCTGAAGCCAAAAAGTTTGTGTGATAAATTCTATGTTCAATCAATCAATCAATAAATCAATAAATCAATCAATATATATATATATATATATATATATATATATATATATATATATATATATATATATATATATACACACACACACACACACACAGATATTCCCTAAATCTTATTTTTGTAATGTCTACTTGATGTTTTCTCATTTAACTCAATAATGACTTCACATTATCTTTCGCCATTATTTCTCAGCCAAATTTGTGATTAATTTGTGATTATTAATTAGATTAATTAATCGTCACATCGTGTAATTAATTACATTAAAAAAATTTAATCGCTTGACAGCCCTATATAAATTGTAAGGTAAAAGTTTATCTTATCAATTTTTCATGTCACAAAACCCTTCCCCGTCCAATCATATGGCTTCATTCTGGTAAGTACCGCCCACTTTTCATGCTTCAGTCAATTCCAGATGGAAAACATCAAGCCAGCCACAGAGTTTTCTATGTTTAATCAGTTTCACTTGGAAAATATGCCTTATTATAAAAGTAAAATGTGATGTTGTTCAGTAAAAGCTTAATTTTGTATTCTGGAATGTATCGTTGTTTAACAACATGCCAGTTATTCAGCTGATAAAACATCTTTCCAAAAAACCTTCAACAGACAAAAACCCCATTAAACAGTTTTTGAAAATGGCATGGAATCTAAGATCTTTATACAGTTTGTGTCATTTTAAATCTATTCCTCACAGCCTCGTTTTCCTCTGTGTAAAAATCCATATGGCATCTATCCTGACTAAGGTCTATAGTTTAGGAAACAATACCATACATTCATGTCATATTAAGCTGAAGTAAAACTGGCCTCCTTCGTGATGCACATAAAAGATAATGATGGGATTTTGAATGTAAGCTGACCATGGATTTCAACAGGCAAGATATTCGTATCCAATTAAAAGCTGCACAAAAGGCACATGTCCCATGGGGAGTGTCGCTCCAAAGCAACTTCAGTTTTCAAGCACAGAGGACATTTCCTCTCCTGTCTCTCTCTATTTGACCTCTATAAATGTAGTCAGTAGTCTATTTAGCCCTGAAACATTCTGATTTATGGTGGTCTGCACCTCTTCACCTTCCTAAGAGAGCATGATCAGTAAAAAGAGTGTTTATATTGCTTCTGCAAGCATACTACCAACAACCACACATTTAACAACCTCCCATTTACACAAAAGACTACTCAACCTATTTAAATGTCATATTCAGAGAGGATCACGCACAAGTAATATAACCTTGAATTAAACAAAGCTGACTACCTAGCTGACTCCTAGTTACCCCATATTTGGGTACTCTATGCATTTATATTGTCTCTGGTGAGACCTTCTGTTACAACACAGCACCAGAATAGAATCATTTAAATTCGTAATAACATTAATTGTAGGTTTGCTTAGTGAGGGTATAAAAACCCAAAGCAAAACAGAAGAACATTTATATGAGCAACAAAAAGACTCACCACAACAGTGTTTTTATGTGACTGCAAAAGTTAAATTTCCAAAGGGGATGTTTTGTTAGTAAAATTGAATTACATGAATTTCCATGTTTGCGGAGATAATCCCATTCCACTGATTGTCACACCTGGGTAAAATATGCAAACGAGCAGCCTCTGCATAAAACAGTGGCAAATGAGTAATAATCATCATTCACTAACATCGGGTCCATAATCATTGACAAGTGTTTCACATGCAGTCACTCAATTTCACAGTAATGGTGGCGCACAGCAATTTGCTTTCATTGTTTTCTTCAGAATTTTGGAAAGTGTATTAATATTGTGTTAAACATGCTAAACAATCACCATGACCTTGTGTTTCTCATACACCAAATTAAAACAGATAAACTAACACTAGATTTTTGCATTTTTTGAAGAAAAATGTGGTGATTTGAACTAGCCAACACAATGCTAGAGTTTTGTGGGTGTTGATCAGGACATTGCTACATGATTGCTAAGGTGTGTGGAGCGCTTTTTTATGCATTGCTATGCAGGTTCTACTGCATTCTGGGTGGTTGCTAGGGTGTTGTGGTGGTTGCTATGGTGTTTTGTATGGTTTAATGACCCATATCCATCCCAGAATGGAAAAAAAAAAAAAAAAAAAAAAAAAAAAATCTAGTTATCAAAAATGGCTTGGGTCCCATGTTCCCCCAGCTGAAAAACAAACAAACAAACAAACAAACAACCAAACAACCAAACAAACAAACAAACAATCAAAAAACGGTTTAAACCAGCCGAAGCTATTTCTTAGTCTTAACTGGTTTAAGATGGTCTTGGCTGATTTAGGCTAGTCTTCCAACAGCTGGGGTTCGGCTAGTGTCTGCAAACTAGTGTCCCAGCCTGAAATGTGCCCAAACCCCCTCTAAAAACCACCCATTACACTAGCTGATTGGCTTGGGCTGGATGTTTTTGCATGGTTTATCATCCACCAGAGAAAAACAGTAAGTATAATTCATTAACAGCACACGTCTTGTCAACAAGTTGCTTAGTTTGAACTCTTTCCCCACCATTAATGGAATTTTCAGTCATTTAAGAGACAATGCTTTCCAGCCACTGACAGAATTTTCAGGCTTTCCGTGTTTTCACTGTTTCACTACGGTAGGGGGAGCTATTATGCAACTTCTGAAAAAGTAGAGAATCTCGGGGTCAAAACACATGCAAAAAAGAAGCAGAAACAAGTGATAAAAGCATTGCTTATGCACGTTGTAGTCTTTGGAAAAAAAAAAAAAAAAAAACGATTTTCTCAGCTCTTTGTTCAAAATGTTGCTTTTTTTTGTGAAACTTACCCACATTGAAGTGTTGATAGAAAATAATGCATGAAGCTAGAATATTTATTTTTTTAAAGAGGCTCTATGGAGTCAAATTAATGCCTTAAAGTTTTGCACAAAAATAAAGTTTTGCAAAAAAAAAAAAAAGAAAAAAAAAAGAATTGAGCAATAAAAAAATGTTTTGCAAACAAAAATAAAGAATTGCAAAGGAAAAATAAAGTATTGAGCAGAAAAAAAATAAGAAAAATAATAAATTGCAAAATAAAATAACGTAGTGCAAAAATAAAAATATAATCAATTACAAAAATCAATGACAGCTGTAATCCTATTTTATCTTTGCCACATATTTTTCATGCTCAAACCTACTAAATCATTTGCAACCCTCATTTTATTCTGCGTTTCAGTCAAGCGTGCGCTCACGATACCGGTTTTCCTTTGCGCTGCACTTTTCTGTGCGGTTCTCGTTATGGTGCTGGTTTGACGTGGGGGTGGAGTCAAGAAACGGGGGCACGCCCCCGCGAAACACGTCATCGGCAGGAGACGCAGATCGCAACAGAACAGATCAAGCATAGAGACAGAGCGCATTTATTATAATCTGAAAACCACGCCCACCGGGGGGGAAAACAATCCAACTGTCTCCATTGACTTTGTATTGCGTGAGGCTGCCTTCTCGCCTTTTCTGACTCATTACAAAAAATACCTAAAAGCTGCTGTGTGACAAGGTGTACAGCTAACAAGCTAAAAAAACCCAGAAATAAGTTTTTATAAGCTGTGGACCCCAAAAAACTAATGTTTAGGACACAAAAGTGAATACAGGCAGTGAAACAGAGCGCAACGGGTCATATTACTATAAGAAATGCATTGGAGGGGGTCGTAATCGGCGACAACATATGCTAAACAAACCAACAAAAACAAACCATTCATTATTTTTAACCATGTCAAAGAATTATTTCACCTGTCGCCGATTACGTTCCCCTCCAATGCATTTCGCGGGGGCGTGCCCCCGTTTCTTGACTCCACCCCCACGTCAAACCAGTGCCATAAAGAGAACCGCACAGAAAAGTGCAGCGCAAAGGAAAACCGGTATCGTGAGCGCACGCTTGACTGAAACGCAGAATAAAATGAGCGTTGCAAATGATTTAGTAGGTTTGAGCATGAAAAATATGTGGCAAAGATAAAATAGGATTACAGCTGTCATTGATTTTTGTAATTGATTATATTTTATTTTTTGCATTACTTTATTTTATTTTGCAATTTATTATTTTTGTTTGCAAAACTTATTTTTTTCCGCTCAATACTTTATTTTTCCTTTGCAATTGTTTATTTTTGTTTGCAAAACATTTTTTTATTGCTCAATTATTTTTTTTTGTTTTGCAAAACTTTAAGACATTAATTTGACTCCATAAGGCTCTCATTTCTTTTTATATATTGCATGCTCAGATTCATTCATACAACAAAATATTCTGGGGGCCATGAAAATCTTGTGAAAATGATCAAAAATGCTGGTTGTGGCTAGCAACTTAAAAAAAATAAATAAATAAATAAAAAATGTAAAAAATGCTGGCAGGGAAAGAGTTAAGTACAATTTATGTATGAAGAACAATTTACCAGATGAGACCAGACTCTCGAGCCTGACCATATTTTCATGGTCTTAGACTTGTCATGGACTATGGAGCATTTCAACTTGTTCTTGACTTGGACTCAAGCCTGGATTTGGATTCAAATTAGCTGGTCTCGTGTATAACACTGCTTGCTAATCCATGCTACAGTACTGGCAGGTTAAGGGTTACTGACTGGAAAAGGTTACTTTGTATTGTTATGCAATTAGGAAAACTCATTAAGCTGATTAAGTCATGCCATGCAGATAGTTTTTTTTTTAGGTTTTTTTTTATCATGTTTCTTATTTGATATGACAGAAGCTTAGCTGTTACACTGTACCAATCTTTCATTCGATGACACAAAAAGATAAACGTCCAGGGTTCTTCTATTCCCAGCAAACCTTTTAGTGTAAAGCATGCATTTTTTTGCAGAGGCCAGGGCTCATGATAAACACAGAGAGGCTGTGTCTTAAGAAGGTCCCTATTCCCCGACTCATTTCCCATCATTAATCTAAGTGAGAGGCTGAGGAGGGACTACCCTGTGTGGCCTCAGGTATGGCATTTTAACAGATGACTATGTGCCAGCAAAAGGGCCCTTCCTAGTTTTTTGGTTCCTGGACCCAATGATTCCAATTTTGGTGTCAATGAAAGCAGCGATTTATCATCCACCGTATTACTTAGTGTGGCGGGTGGAGGGGACCATTCATCTCCCTCACTGCCAGGCCTGGGCCAAAAAGACGCAAGCCCAGCAAACAACCACACCAACCTCCGCTGCACCCACACGCCCCAACTGACTTCCCCCGCCTCTCAAACCCCACAACAATGTGTTACCCCAGGCTCCACTGCCCTCAATATGTTCCAAAACAGCGTCAGTGCTACAAAAACTGCTTGTTTGGTTCAGCAGGGCAGACTAAACATAAAAAAAAAACCCTATTCAACATGCAGAATGAGTTATGGTGCATAAATATGCAATTTATGCATAAAATGGAAAGTTAGTCTAAAATTCACCTGGGCCAGGAAGAAATTTTAATGGGTAGACCGCCCCTTCCACAGGCCAACAGAGTAGTCTAATCCAAACCATACGTGCCAATAATATGGTATACGTCGATAAGTGTGGCTATTGAAGGATGAAAATGCGACATAACTATGAACAATGCGAACTTGATGTCAGTTTGATATGATATGTTATTGAAATGTTATTACAAATTAAAATAACTTTTCTAGTTACACACACACACACACACACACATATACATATATATATACACACACACACACATTCACACACACATACTACCAGTCAAAAGTTTGGAAACATTAATATTTTTAATGTTTTTGAACAAAGTCTCATGCTCATTAAGGCTGAAGAAATACAATAATATTTTGAAATAATATTACAATTTAAAATTATAGTTTTCTATTTGAATATACTTTAAAATATCATTTATTCCTGTGATGCAATGCTGAATTGTCAGCATCAATACTCCAGTCATCAGTGTCACATGATCCTTCAGCAATCATTTTATCAATGTTGAAAACAATTGTGTTGCTTTTAGTTTCAAAATGAACACCATTTATTCGAAATATATTTTTTTGACGATAAAAAATAATAAAAAATTTTCAATTCAGCGTGTCCTTGCTGAGTATGAATTTCTTTCAAAAACAAAAAGTGCATAAATATACCATTTAAAGTGTATACTTACCATTTAAAATCAGATTAAGTACATTTTTAAAAAAGATAAATCTGCTTTATTACTCTTTAAAGTGTAAAAAAAGGAGCTAATTGTTAATAATTGCTCTAACCTAGATTCTTCCCACATACAGAAGTCTCCTGTTTCACGCAGCTCAATTAAAGGTGATAAAAAGGACAATATTACCCACCCTCTGTGCACATAATGGGCTATGCCTAGTGTCAAAAGCAGATAGCCATGTACTGTATGCCTAGTAGGCATATGACACTGTGCTTATAATTGTGTAAATGAGTACGTACATGTGTGTACAGGAGGTGCTTCCAGCTCTGCAATGACAGGGACACACAAAACAATTTCACGCCCCCCAGGGGAGCAGAGCGATGGAGGTGCTGGGGACTGAGGCATGGCCCCTGAGCACACCACTTCCTCCGCTTCAATTAGCGTTCGGCTCTCGCCTGCTGGCCGCCGCAACACGGGCAACTGCCAAGCATGAAAAACACCCAACAACACGCTTGGGCTACAGCAATCTGTCCCTGCCTGTGACACATATGACTCTAATTTTACCCTTCCCAAACTCAATATAGTTCTTTCGATTGTATGACATGGCACAGCCCACTTCCCTCGCCCAGATAATTCAGGATCCGCTTTTAGTTTCACGGTTTAATTCGAGTCAGATTGTTATTTCCAAGTCATGATCGCCTAAAAACGCTAAACTAGCACACTCCAAGACAAAAATGATGAATTCCTTTCCTATTTAAAAATATAGCACAAATGTATTACCCACAATTCTCTCTTGCACTCATAACAACCCTGTATAAACAATGTTCTCATGGTCCTTGAAGCAGTTGCACATTATGTGAAGGAATAACACATTGTCTCCTTTAAAGACCCCATGAAATAGTCTTGAGTCCAAGTAGTGCTGTGCTGATGCATTTACTACTGAAACAGGAAGTTGGGGTGGGACATATCAATATTTTTAGCAGCCATTTTAAAAGGCTATTTACATTACTTGCTAATGTTAAGCAGAGGCAGGTGATATTGGGAGAGGGACATTGTCCTTTATCATTTTGTTGGACAAAAAAAAAATTGGTTAATATTTATTCAGAATGATATTACTAGTGTTAGCCTCAATGCTAACACACAATTAAACAACACAAACTTATGGTGCATTTAAATCATATCAGAAAGATTGTATTTACGATGAATGCTATCACAGTAGCATAATTAGCCAACAAGTTGTTCAGTGAGATAAACATGGTGGACACAATGGATTCATTTTGTATGGATGGTAAATTTGTAATGGATATTAGCATTATACTATGTGTACACTAGCGTTAGCCTCAAAGCTAACACATGAGTAAACAAAATTTAGATTTCATATAAGAAACTTTTAGGAATTTACTAGCATTAGCCTCAAAGCTAACACACAAATAAACAACAAATTTAGATTTCATAGGAGCCACTAGCTGCGTCTCATTTCGAGGGCTGCATCCTCCGGAGGTTTCATTTAAGAAAAGTAACCGCTAGATTGCAAAGTAATAAAGAAATTAAATTATTTTACACATTACAAGGAATAACAGTCAATATTATAATGGTTACTTTTTCTTAAATAAGACATCCTTGATATGCAGTCTTAAAAAAAAAAAAAAAAAAAACAGAAGGGGGGATGTTTTTTTTTTTTTTTTTTTTGAAAATTTGTTAAAAGTGGCGCTATATACTATTTTTTTGGCAGCTGTTACAGAAACATTTTTACAAATAATCTTCTGATTTAACCTTGAGATTTGAAGTATTAGATAGCTTAGATATTTGCACCACTATTTACAATGACACTAATAATTCTTAATTTCTGATAGAAATGCAAAATCAATCAATAGTTATTAATAGAATAACGAGACACAACCCTCTACATTCAATCGCATTTTCTCCCATTTATTTTTGATCACGGTGCATACACATACAAACTTTAGTCCAAAAGTGCACACATTTGTAGAAATACACATTTACCTCAGATTTCATTAGATAGAATATAAGCCGGGCCGTACGCAGGGTTTCATAAATACTGAGGTCAGAAAATATTGTTTGCTAGGGGGGTACAAGGGCATGCTCCCATGAGAAAATTTAGATTTCCCTGGTGTAAATATGTGCATTTTTAAGACGTTTTAAGGCCAACAAATTGGATAACAATAGCTTTAAAACCTGCATGCATGCATGCATGCATGCACAGTTTTGAGGCAGCTTTAATCACATGTTTGGTAATTTCATGACTTAATTTACAACAGAACAACAACGGTGCATGCTTGTAGTTTCTTTTGCACTTTATTTAAGCTATAATAACGTAATTATGCAGCGCGTACTGGCGCATTTGCATATGCAATTCTTGAGTGTGCGCCACGAGCACACTATAACAGCTGATTTTTACCGACATAGCCTGACAACATCTCATCTGACCGCAGTTCACTGTTGTTCAACTGAAGTTCCCTCGTAGTCCACAAGTAAACAACAAATTTAGATTTCATAGGAGCCACTAGCTTTTAAGAGTATACTAGTATACTAGCCTCAAAGCTAATACACACAAGTAAACAAATTTCAATTCCATAGGAGCAACTTTTAAGAGTATACTAGCATTAGCCTCAAAGATAACTCACGAGTATACAAATTTAGATTATATAGGAGCAACTGTTAGTTGCTAACAGTTGCTCCTATATCTTTGAGGCTAACTAACTTTAGCCTCAAAGATAACACATGAGGAAATAAAATTAGATTTTACTGGAGCAACTTTTTGGAATATTTTAGCATTAGCCTCAAAGCTAACACACAAGTAAACAACAAATATAAGGTGCGTCCCAATTCGCGTACTTATGCACAATTCTATGACGTTTTTAAGTACAAATAGTGTGAGTAGTGCGTTCACACAGAAAATTCCAAAAAGAAAAGTGCACTTTAAATACCTGGATGATGCACTAAATTAACGGAAAAAACGAAGTGTGGAATGTTGGACACTTCATGCACTCAACTGTCTGGTTACAAACTGGTATCGGACTGTTGTTAAATGACAGAATAACCATATACAATTCACGCACTACATAGATGAGTACATAGTGCATAAGTGCATAGTGTATAAGTGCATAGTGTATAGTGCATCATTTGGGACGCAACTATAGATTTCATAGGAACCACTTTTAGGAGTATACTAGCATTAGCCTCAAAACTAACACACAAGTAATAACACCAATTTAACTTTAAAAGGCTTGTTCACACAAAACCTTCAATTAAATAAAATAAGATAAAATTACATATTTGCACAACAACTAATTAAACTCGAGTCTGACGGCACATTTCAGGCCCTGCCCACAGTGAAATCTCATTGGTGCAATATCCAACGTTACATAGCAACTGCATTAAACATGTAGCACTTTATTTCACAGTGCTGTTTCGCATGAACATACTATGCACTTATTAACTAGGTACTAACCCTGAACCTGTAGTTACACTACTCAGTACCTGTGTGGGTAAGTACACTGTTAGTTCATTGAAAGTGCACGTACTGTGAAATAAAGTGCAACCTAAACATCAAATACATTCTTACCGTTTCAGCGCATAGCATTTTTGTTTTCAGCGTACACAGACAAACCACATTTTGCTGTAAACTAGTCATGTTGTGCCCGGTTAGGAAACTGCGTAACACGTTTCACGTGCACGTAAAATACCTGAATTCCATATCGCGGCTAACATCAAGAACGGTCACGGAACAATAACGGTTCCATCATAAACCAGCATACTTGGAGTAGCAGAAAAGTAATTAGGCAAACTGAAGATGCTTTTGGAGAGACAGGAATTATATCAGTGTTTCCCAGTGTGCCTGGCGATGCCTGCAGCTCTTCCACGGCATGTGCGCTCGCTGATATGAACGATGGAGCTTTTGTTGTGTCTTACTTACCAACACCACACCGCTCCTCATTAACCTTTGCACAGATAAGCCTGTTTCGACGGCATGTTTCAATGGCTCCAGTGAAGCGCTTCCTCATCCGACAAAAATATCCCAAAATAGCATATTTTAATCCTGTTTTAAGATGCCGTATCATTATTATGAGGCAGATTGTGCAATGTATATTTCGGTTGCGACTGCAGCTCAGAGGTTTTGGCCTAGTTGCCACCTGATCCACCTTTAATTACCCAACATGCATTCTGGGGCCAGTGTTCATTCTAGCACAGCTAACAAGGTTAAAAGGTGCAGCTTGAGTCTAATGAGATTCACGATAATTTGCTGAGTAATTGTTAACAACATGTTACAGCTTTTTCTCTTTCTCACTTTCTCCCGGTCTCCGGTTCTCGAAGCATATGCTTGTTAGAGGAGACGTTCAGGTAGAAAGAAGCTCTTTTCTGGGCACCGAACGGTTCTTGCGCAGCTGTGTGTAAGAGGAGGAGGGTGACGGAGGTGTGAATATACAAAGACGCTAAACAAACACGACTTTTATCGGAAGCAACATGCAGGGGCGCAGACAGGGGAGTGAATATTAACTGCCAGTGTGTAGAGATAATTGGCACCAAGTGATTATTCATCCACTCAGGTCAGCGTTTGAATGGTAGGATCAGATGGAAAGCAAGCAGTGTGAAGAACAAACATCGGTAGCGGAGGAAAAGGGCACGGCGTACGTGTGGGATCCAGCAAACTGAAACAGCAACTACTGAGTTTTCCCTAAAGCTTACACTGAAAACAATAGTGTTGAAAACTAAGGGTTGATTTGCAACCTCAAGACTCTGGCGATCCACCGGTGGCTTCCCACCTTGCTAATTTAATGCCAATCTTCAGTAACAAGCATATATAGGGTGTCTAGAGTTGGTAGACAACCACAGGCAGTTTACAGGTGTCTTTCAAATTGCCGGACTGCTAGTTGTCAGCCTAGAGGTAATCTTGGTTAACAATACACACAGAAAAATAGAAACACAAGTTTAAATATAAGCTCTGCTCCAAAACATAGTTAGCTGACTCGTTGTTGCTGTCTAAATAGGCAGCGACCTTCTAAGGCAGCATTCTAAACCTAAAATGAAGTGCATGAGGGAATCGATTAACAACCACTCTTGAATCCAACAGAGTTTAAAATTAGCATATGGCTAAGCAAACAGCATAACATATAGGAAGACAGTTGCACTCCTATTACTTAAGAATGGGAGAAAGTGCAACACCCAATTTGGCGAATAAGCCCCGCTTCCTAAGGGAAAGAGCCAATCATTGATTAGTAAAGTCATCGCGTCACTTCAGCTGCCGTTAGAAGCTCCAGTTGCTATAGAAACAGGCAGCGTTTTCAAACTTGTGCTCATGACTGCGCATTGGCTGGTCTAGCATGAAAAACAAGCTTTTTAAAATGTTATTTGAACATAAAAAAAACAAGCTTTATGAGACTGTTGTTGTCAGGTTTCATTGGTATTTTCAAATATGAAATTTAAAGGTGCCATCGAATGAAAAATTGAATTTACCTCTGGCATAGATGAATAACAAGAGTTCAGTACATGGAAATGACATACAGTGAGTCTCAAACTCCATTGTTTCCTCCATCTTATGTAAATCTCATTTGTTTAAAAGACCTCCAAAAAACAGGTGAATCTCAACATAACACCGACTGTTACGTAACAGTCGGGATCATTAATATGTACGCCCCCAATATTTTCATATGCCAGCTAATGTTCAAGGCATTAGACAAGGGCACTATTAACATCTGGATGTGCACAGCTGAATCATCAGACTAGGTAAGCAAGCAAGAACAATAGCGAAAAATGGCAGATGGAGCAATAATAACTGACATGATCCATGATTACATGATACTGTTAAATGTGGTTAAAGTTACCATCATTTCTTACTGTATTCACGGAGACAAGAGAGCGGTCGCTATTTTCATTATTAAACACTTGCAGTCTGTATAATTCATAAACACAACTTCATTCTTTATAAATCACTCCAACAGTGTGTAATGTTAACTTTAGCCACGGAGCACTATCAAACTCATTCAGAATCAAATGTAAACATCCAAATAAATACTATACTCACAGGAATCGATGTATGCATGCAGCATGAATGACGAACACTTTGTAAAGATCCATTTTGAGGGTTATATTAGCTGTGTGAACTTTGTTTATGCTGGTTAAGGCAGTCGAGAGCTCAGGGGCGGGGGAGCGCGAGATTTAAAGGGGCCGCGCACTGAATCGGTGCATATATAATTATGGCTCAAAATAAGCAGTTAAAAAAATTAGTAAAAAAAAAATCTATGGGGTATTTTGAGCTGAAACTTCACAGACACGTTCAGGGGACACCTTAGACTTATATTACATCTTGTTAAAACTGGTTCTATGGCACCTTTAATTGTAAACTTAGTGAACAGTTTTGCAGAAATTTCCCCATTCAAAAAGATAGGAGCTGCACTTGGATGCCCGAGAGGTGTTTCAAAGATGGTTGCTGAGTGAAATAACTTGTCTTAAAGAGACTTTGATAATACTCAGTCCCACTTTATATTTAACTACTATGTACTAAGATTTAAATTAATAATTTGATACAATGCACTGATTGTTAATGTACATTTTGACATTGTGCTTATATTTTAAAAATACCTGCATATAATTACAACTGTAATTAATTTCTGCAATTACATCTATATGTACACTATTGAACCTTCAATTACAACCTTACCTTACCTTAAAGGTACAATGTGTAAGATTTCTGTCCACTAGAGGTCACTGGAGGCCTATTCAAAGTAGCTTGATGACGCCAAGTTTGAGAGCGGAATCTTGGGACATGTGGTCTTCACCTCAACGGCCGGTGGAAAAGAATAGGGATTGGACTCGGGAAGAAATCATGTTTATCGATGTGATTATTAACATTACTGTAGTATGTTGTGGGAGCTGAATGAGGAGCTGGAGCGATTGTGCAACACACTCCGCGAGGACTTTTATTATGCCACAGTCGTTGATGCCGCTTCCGCTTTTCCGGTCATGAGTATGAGGTAACACAGCTCTGTTTATCATATTAGATACATTTTATCATATTAGATGTGTTGAAAATGATGTTATAACGTTACTCTGTGCGTTCGCTCGGCGGCTGCTGTGAGACACTGTTACACACTGCAGCAAGATTAATCGATTTTACAATATCATATTAAATGCCGGATGGTTTGTGTTGATAAATGGCATTCAATTAATTTTAAAACGTATTGTATGATGGAGAAAACGCTGTATTACTGTTACTAAAAATAAAGCTGCATCTGATTATGTTATGTTAGCTATTTGACAAAATAGTGTTTTTCTCTGAGGCATGGTAAAGCATGATACTCACAAAAAATAAATAAATAAATAAATAAATAAAATAAAATTAGATTTAGCCTAAACAATAAGACTAAATGTGTTGAGCTATATAACAATAATTAGTTTTCTGTCTATAAATATATCAAAACAGTTGTTCCCTTGTCTATTAAAACATGTAAATATTAAAGTGTCTTTGGTGTTTTCATGGTTTCTACAAAATAAAACCGGAAACCGAGGATAACGCGGGTATGACGCAATTGACAGGCGACTCCTCACACGTCCCAGAGCCTTGATTAAAATTGCAATTTTCTCACGATTTACAAATAGTTGGAAACATATGGGATACTATAAGCATTCAACTGAACAAAATATATAACACTGGCCTAATATATATATATTACACTAGTATTTTTCTCACACACATCTATCGTTTCACTTTAGAAGACATTGATTTATTCACTGGGGTCATATGGATTACAGTCACGATCGCTGTGTGTGGTTTTTCAAGAGTCAAACGCTGGATGGATTATTTCCCTAAAAATCTTTGTTTGTGGTTATCTGAAGAAACAAAGTCAAATACATCAGGGATGGCATGAGGCTGAGAAAAGGATGAGAAAAATTGTATTTTTGGGTGAACTATCGCTTTAAATGTGAATAAAACTATTGAAATAATCAAGTAGATTCCTCCCTTCACAACATTCTTCATTCTGTCTGGCTTCTCCTCTCTCCAGCTGTATAGACCAGAAAAAAACAAGCTTGAGGAAGCACATCATCTGTTCAGCCTTTATGAGATGGAGGAGGAGGGTGAAACATCTGCGCCATTTCAACAAATAGGTAATCAAAAATCAAGTAAATAATGCCAATATTAAAAACTAAACCCCTTCTGTTGTTCCCATTTCAGCTGAAGGGAATATTTAACAGAGCTCAATGTAAATGTCTATCAGTAATGATTATTCCTGTGAGACACACTGCAAATGCCATAATGCACCTGATTTACTAAGATCCCAAATAAAGGTTACTAATTTGCTTGTGCAATCCTAGAAATTGCACTTGCACTTTAAGGGCGTACTGTAGGTGATTTACTACAAGTTATTGTACAAATATGTAGCAGTAAGTACAACTGGACTCTAAACACTTTTTACGTGTTAGGAGTAGGTTACTCGTATGAATTTGGCAACTCGTAAAATACGTACAATTTAGCAAAAAACATGCTAATTCGTACTCGTGAGGTCGTACAAACTAGCCACGTCATAAAATACGTACGAATTGCCGTGAGATCGTGTTGTTGTTTAATAACAAAGGTATGAAGTCCCGTTTTGATTTTGCATGTTGTCATTTGCACTCCTCACACAAATTACAATATTACTGTTGCTGGAGCATCTATATCATAAAACAGACACTGTAGATTGACACTAAACCCTTAGAACTTTCAAAAGATATATAGCATTCTTAATATTTTTAGACAGCAGTCTATATAGTAAACGAAGGTAAACAAAGGGACGTCAAGCCCGAGGATCAGTGCGCTTCAAGAGGTTAATCTTTTAATACCAAAACAAACAAACAAACAAAAAAAATCATTATGTCTTTCAGTGTTTTTATGACATTTAGTATGCTAAATCACTTCACGCATGCCATGTATTGTATTTGCAATTGCAGGACACCTGTATTTTGCATGTTTGGTGGCACACAGCCTAAATCACGGCCTAAATGTGATTGGTTCTCGAGGAAAATATTTAATATAATTAAAAATATCCTAACAATACATTTCCTCTGTCACTTTTTAAAAGTCATTTAGACATGCAAGTCATTTCATCGCTGGCCTAATAAAAATTCTAAATTTGTAAAGGCCATCACAAGAAGAATAAGGTCCAAATGAAAGCCTTTATGCCACAATAATGAGGTACAAAGAAGTCGCCAGAGTTAAAGGACTCTGCGGTAATGTTCTCCTCCTTTTGCAAAAGGCCACTAAAACTGCTTTTACAATATCCAGACACTTTTACATAATTCATGTATGCAGTGGTCACACAGATAATTACATTAGCAATAAGCAAGGGAAGTCTCCTTTTAATGCGTACCCTTTGACTCAGGGGCTAGAACAAAAGTGTGAATAGACACGGCTTTTACCATTACCTTCTCCTCTCGTCAGAAACGTTAATGCAATTGCAAATGACCATTCATTCCGCAATCTGAAAACCTTTTTATCATAATCCAATTACTAGGTCTCATTTATCAGCCGGCATTTTATCACCCAAAACAATACGATGAGAGGTCAGTACCATTACTTCCGCTATTCATACACTCCGTCTTAGAAAAAGCTTTGGTTAATCAAGTGTCTGTAAGCTAATAGCCAAAATATGAGGAATTGGGGTTTATAAAAGGGCTACCGACTAATTAAATTATTTTTAAATAAACAATTATTCACTCTAAAAATAATGTGTTGGCTCAAACAAAAAAATAAATAAATAATGCAACAGTTTGCAACTGACAACTTTGAGTGAATTTACGTGAGACCAACAAGCTACATTGAGTTTGTAGCATTAATACAATTTAAGTTGATTACTCAAAAAAAAAAAAAAAAAAAAAAAAAAATGAAGTGTTGTAGCCCTGGAACCAATTAATCTGATCTATTTCAGTTCAAATCAGCAGCTATCATATATAACACATGCTAACACAACATGTTTAACATGTATATTTAATGAACAAGTAACATATTACTTGTCACTGACACGGCGTAATCATTGCTTATAGAGTACACCCGCTTTGAAAAATATTTTAAACAATATCTCAATGAACACAAAAACAATTTCCAAAATGTTGACAAGACTAAGTTTAATATAACATCTGTTTAACTTATATTATTAACCTTACTTTCATATTATAACTTAGATTACAAAATTTTCAGTTTTGCAAAAATGAGTACACCCCACTGAAAGTCTCTGGAGCAAAGCTAAATTTTAGACTACAAATGTCTAATTTAACAAGAATTCAACCAGAGATGAGTATAATTATTCATTACACAGGTGTCCAGCAGACAGCTGACTATAAAAAGGTGTTAAAACCCCTTCCCATTTCATGCTGTCAGAAAATAAAAATGCATGGTGTCTACAGTGAAACATGGTGGTGTCAGTGTCCTTATGTGGGGCTGCATGAGTGCTGCTGGTGTCGGGAGCTGCATTTCATTGATGGCTTCAAGAATTCACAGATGCACTGCTCTATACTGAAAGAGAAGATGCTACCATCGCTCCGTGCCCTTGGTCGTCCTGCACTTTTCCAACATGACAATGATCCTAAACACACATCTAAGGCCACTGTTGGATTTCTGAAGAAGAACAGGGTGAAAGTGATTCAGTGGCTCCTGATCTGAACCCAATCGAACACCTGTGGGGAATTCTGAAGAGACAAGTTGAGCTTCACTCTCCATCCAGCATCCAGTCTTTAAAAGAGCTCATTCTTGAAGAATGGAAAAAAGATAGATGTTGCAAAATGTTGTTCGTTCCATGCCTAGAAGACTTGGTGCTGTCATTAAAAATCATGGAGGCCATACAAAGTACTAGATGATGTAGTTTTTGTTGTGGGGTGTACTCATTTTTGCATCACCCTGATTTGAGTAAAACTGAAAAATGTGTTTTCCAAGTTATATTATTAACCTTACTTTCATGTTATAATTTAAACAGATGTTACATAAAACTTAGTCTTGTCAACATTTTGGAAATTGTTTTTGTGTTCATTGAGATATTTTTTAAAGGTGCCCTAGATTGTTTTTTTACAAGATGTAATATAAGTCTGAGGTGTCTCCTGAATGTGTCTGTGAAGTTTCAGCTCAAAATACCCCATAGATTTTTTTAAATTAATTTTTTTAACTGCCTATTTTGGGGCATCATTAACTATGCACTGATTTTTTCATTTTTTCAGGCCCCTTTAAGAGATGCGTTCCCTCTGCCCCACGAGCTCTCGACTATATATACATTGCATAAACAAAGTTCACACAGCTAATATAACCCTCAAATGGATCTTTACAAGATGTTCGTCATGCATGCTGCATGCTTCGAATTATGTGAGTAAAGTATTTATTTAGATGGTTACGTTTGATTCTGCGTGAGTTTGAGGCTATGCTCTGTGGCTAAAGCTAACATTAGTAATTGTGTTTATGCATTATACAGACTGCAAGTGTTTAAAAATTAAAATAGCAACGACTCTCGTCTCCGTGAATACAGTAAGAAATGATGGTAACTTTAACCACATTTAACAGTACATTAGCAACATGCTAACGAAACATTTAGAAAGACAATTTACAAATATCACTAAAAATATCATGATATCATGGATCATGTCAGTTATTATTGCTCCATCTGCCATTTTTCGCTGTTGTTCTTGCTTGCTTACCTTGTCTGTGCACAGATCCAGCTGTTAATACTGCCTTTCCTTGTCTAATGCGTCGAATGGGCTGGCATTATGCAAATATTGGGGTCATACATATTAATGATCCCGACTGTTACGTAACAGTCGGTGTTATGTTGAGATCCGAGTGTTTTCCGGAGGTCTTTTAAACAAATGAGATTTACATAAGAAGGAGGAAACAATGGGGTTTGAAACTCAATGTATGTCTTTTCCATGTACTGAACTCTTGTTATTCAACTATGCCGAGGTAAATTCAAATTCTGATTCTAGGGCACCTTTAAAATGTTACTTTTCAAAGGGGGTGTACCCATTTACGCGGAGCACTGTATATCTACTCTTCAATGGTAACCACAAAAACTTCAGCATTACAGAAACTCTTTTAAATGTCAAACATAACAGCATTAAACACTAACAGGTCTTTCCTTTTACTAAAAAACATAACACTTAATTTCAACATTTATTCTCTTTATCCTGTCCTATGCAAATCGTGCTGGGAAATAAAAATCCACTGCTTAATTTCTGAAGTTATCAAGACAATTTCATTACGTTAATACAACTTAATTAACAAAAAAAGCCAATTAATGCAGAAATTTGAGTTTAAATTACAGACAATATTAAGCATAAGTAATGATCAACATTATTATGTCAACAGAACTCTACAAAATATTTAGCAACTTAAAAAGTTTAATTAAAATAATAAATTAGAATTTGCAACCATGCATTTATTTAAAGGATTAGTCCACTTTTAAATAAACTTTTCCTGATAATTTACTCACCCCCATGTCATCCAAGATGTTCATGTCTTTCTTTCGTCAGTCGAAAAGAAATTAAGGTTTTTGATGAAAACATTCCAGAAACTGTAATTTTGACCTTCAACCGTTTGGAGGCCATTGAAGTCCACTATAAAGAGAATAATCCTGGAATGTTTTCATCAAAAACCTTCATTTCTTTTCAACTGAAGAAAGGAAGACATGAACATCTTGGATGACATGGGGGTGAGGAAATTATCAGGAAAAGTTTATTTAAAAGTGGACTAATCCTTTAAGTTGTGGTAACAGGTCCCCTGAATTACTTTTTGTAGTGTGTTTATAACTACAAAAATAGCCTTTATCAACCCATACTGACATTACTTTGCCAAGTAGGATAGTATTCTAGTTGGCCTTTGAGCAACATCCCTATGAACCAATCAGATTTTAAACCCAAGTGACATTCTGACTTGACTTTCAGTTGAATTGTTGTTCGACAGCTAAGCCAAAGTTAGCCTAATCTCTATACGCATTACCCATGTGCTTAAGACCCCGCGACCCGTCGTTGGCGGAGACCTTACATTACTGCTAAACTCTGAGTTTTTGACTTCACATGGCTGTGGGAAGTGCGTTGCGTTTGTGTGTGTTCACGTTTGGTTTTTTATGCCTGCCCTTTTGGCATTGATTTAAACATGTGGCTAAACATTTCAAGATAAGAGCGGTATTTACCTCTCTGGTGGGGACAGATAACATCCCAGCTCATTACTCCAGCCATGTTGGCTTAAACCCTATCGAACAGACCTTTACACAGCAAGCCGCACGGAAGCATTGTTCAGGTTGTTGGGAAAAAGAATAACGCATCTCTGATTCTAAAGTGGTCATTTAAGAGTGTTTCTAAAGCTACAAAATTACAAACTCTGTGCTTTCACAACAAACTGCAGCAAGAAACAGAGCTTGATGAGACTAAATAAAAAGAAACTGGAAGAGCAATATTGGTAAAATTTGTAATGTAAGTTTAATTCCAAACTCTAGTGACTCTAGTGATGTGTTATCTTTGTACTATTTATATACAATTATAGTATTGATTCATATTTTGAATTAGCTTTTATTTGTATATTTTAAGTGTTTAATTTAGTTTACGTTTTAGTAATTTCGTTATATGTGAACCAGTCATAAGTCGCACAGGTATATTTGTAGCAATAGCCAACAATACATTGTATGGATCAAAATTATTGATTTTTCTTTTATGCCAAAATCATTATATTAAGTCTATTAAGTACAGATCATGTTCCATGAAGATATTTTGTAAATTTCCTATGGTAAATATATAAAAAAATGTATTTTTTGTGAGTGGATATGCATTGCTGAGTACTTCATTTGGACAAATTTAAAGGTGATTTTCTCAATATTTAGATTTTTTGCACCTTCAGATTCCAGATTTTCGAGGGATTTTTTTGTATATATATATATATATATATATATATATATATATATATAATTAGTTTTTGGTACAAACTAAAATAAACTTACTGTATTTCAACATTTTTGGGGTTTTAAGTTGTTTAATTTTTTTTTTTTTTTTTACCAATTTTCAATTGACAATTTTTTAATAGATTTTAATAGATTTATTTTTTGTAAACGATAATAATGCATTCTGGGATTACTATTTACTGCAAATTGTGTTTAAAGCAGCATCACATATCACATACAAGGCAATCCCAGAATGCACTGTGACTAGTTCAGTGCAGAAAATCATCCAAGTTGGTGGATATAGTCATAAAAAATGTTGATCATAGTATTATTTTTTTTACTAAATACTGTAAATAACAAATAAAAATAACTAATAGTAAATGAAGTATTGTAGCATCAAGTTGTTAGCTTAGCGACATGCTAACACCAAACGCTACTGGAATCAACTTTAAGCCTGTTTAGTGGTTTGATGCCTGTGTAAAACGTTCCAAATCAGTCACTGATGAGGTTTAGTATGGGTTAGATGCTGATTTAGAAGGCAGTCAGTAGACAGCGAGGCGGCTCACTAGGGTCTGAAACAAAACTATAATTACAACATGGCTTTTTGTCTGTGTTTTACATGAGGATAAGCAAACAGACGGCGGAACTCCAGGAAATAAAAACATTAAAACACTCACAGCCTCCACTGCTCAGAAATTGAATCACAAGAACAAATAACAGGATGACATAATTGAAGACAAAAGGTTTCCACTGAGGTAATGGTTTATATTTTGTAATTAATACACAGTTTATTGAGAGTGGTGTTCTGACAAACACCTTGAAATCCCCACCTCTCCTCTCAGGGGCTGACTGAAGAAATTCACAGCCTAGTTCCCTTGACAATATTATCTCCGACGAGCAGACAATTTGCTTCTTTGTTTAAGACACGAATACCACTGAAACTTCATTATGGAAAATCCTATAAATAAAAGGCAGTCGGTATGGAGTTATTGAGATCCGCTGTACTGAGACATTAACATTCTTGCATATAATGGGCCTTTTTTCATCTTTTTTCTTTCCCCCCTTCTCGTCTCGACTGAGGAGTAGATCAAGTGAAGGTTGCGTCGACCTCTTGCATGGCCTACATTCTAATGGGGGAGCTAATTGCATAATTTGTTTTAGAATTAACGGCTAATAGCAGCCGCTCTCCGATCCGCAGCCAAACTCCCCCTCCCTCGCTTCCTATTTAACTGGAATTTACGGAGGCTTTGGACAATGACTCATCAATACTATGGGAAAATAACGCCAACCAAAGTCAACAGGATCTCTGGTTATGAAACGGCTCAATCTGAGTTCATGTGCAGATGGAGTCGCTAGGTTTTATGGCATCATGCCAATACGTCTGAAAGCATGTTGTTTAAAATCAACTCATTTTGTTAAGGATTAATGCTAATCGCGTCATGTCGGAATTACCATAATTGTGTGTTTCTTCAGTTATGGGCACTTTTATGTCACTTTTTATTAAAGCTAGCAGATTTAAACTTTCTTTTTGTTACATATATGAAGGTCACAATAAAACGGTTGTGGGGACATTTTAACATGCCTTCATTATTTACTTTTGTGAGATTTTATTGTTTTACTCACCCAGACTTTCTTAAATTATGAAAATCCATCATGAGGAGACATGCCTGAATTATGACTAGAGGTGTGGAAAAAAAAAACTAAAAATCAAAATAATTATCACTTGTGAACAGAATCTTTTCATTGTGTGCTGTAATTTAGTCAAGTTATGCAAAGTGTGAAATTATTTATTTGTGTGTATTTAGTATACAAATGGAATTAGCCTTAGCTATACAAAGGAGACAAATATTTTGTTCCACCATGAATGTTAATGAAGTTAATAAATAAAATAACATTTGCTGTTAAAATGTTAAAAATGTTAAAAAAAACTCCAGTTTGAATTTCTAACACTGTGTAATTTTTCTAGTCCAAAAAAATAATAAGAAGAAAACAACAAAAACAAGAATTGGAATCTGTAGTTTTAAAACTTTTTATGAAGGTTCTGACTTTATTATGCCAATTTATTGT
The DNA here is from genome assembly GCA_036281575.1 of Ancherythroculter nigrocauda. Classification (NCBI taxonomy): domain Eukaryota; kingdom Metazoa; phylum Chordata; class Actinopteri; order Cypriniformes; family Xenocyprididae; genus Ancherythroculter; species Ancherythroculter nigrocauda. Next base: position 4,069,294 of record VTFQ01000024.1, on the reverse strand, counting down.
ATCTATTGTTACCTGATACACTTTCTTATGGAAGCTTGTTTCCGCCATGAAATAAAAAATAAAAAAGGTAATTGTGACATTTTAGCTGACAATTCTGACTTTTTTTCTCAGAATTGCAAGATATATACCTAAAATTGCGTGTTATGAAGTCAGAATTGCAAGTTATAAAGTGAGAATTGCGTGAAGTCAGAATTTCGAGATAAATACTCACAATCGCCTGTTATAAAGTCAGAACTGCGAGATATAAAGTCAGAATTACGAGATATAAAGTCAGAATTGCGAGATATAAAGTCAGAATTACAAGATATAAAGTCAGAATTGTGAGATATAAAGTCAGAATTACGAGATATAAAGTCAGAATTGCGAGATATAAAGTCAGAATTACAAGATATAAAGTCAGAATTGCGAGATATAAAGTCAGAATTACGAGATATAGTCAGAATTGCGAGATATAAAGTCAGAATTACGAGATATAAAGTCAGAATTACGAGATATAAAGTCAGAATTGTGAGATATAAAGTCAGAATTACGAGATATAAAGTCAGAATTGTGAGATATAAAGTCAGAATTATGAGATATAAAATCAGAATATGCAGATATAAAGTCAGAATTGCGAGATATAAAGTCAGAATTACGAGATATAAAGTCAGAAGTACGAGATATAAAGTCAGAATTATGAGATATAAAGTCAGAATTGTGAGATATAAAGTCAGAATTATGAGATATAAAATCAGAATTGCAAGATATAAAGTCAGAATTGCGAGATATAAAGTCAGAATTGCAAGATATGAAGTCAGAATTACGAGATATAAAGTCAGAATTGCGAGATATAAAGTCAGAATTGCGAGATATAAAGTCAGAATTATGAGATATAAAGTCAGAATTACGAGATATAAAGTCAGAATTACGAGATATAAAGTCAGAATTATGAGATATTGAGTCAGAATTACGAGATATTGAGTCAGAATTGCGAGATATAAAGTCAGAATTGCGAGATATAAAGTCAGAATTACGAGATATAAAGTCAGAATTGCGAGATATAAAGTCAGAATTACGAGATATAAAGTCAGAATTATGAGATATAAAATCAGAATTGCGAGATATAAAGTCAGAATTGTGTGATATAAAGTCAGAATTACGAGATATAAAGTCAGAATTACGAGTTATAAAGTCAGAATTGTGTGATATAAAGTCAGAATTGTGAGTTATCAATTGTGAAAATCAATTGTGAGAATTGCAAATTTATATCACGCAATTATATATATATATATATATATATATATATATATATATATTGTTTTGTTTTGTTTTGTTTACATGAACAATAAAAGCCCTAAACCCATTTCTAAATAAGTCTTAACAATAATAATATGTGAATCACTGAGCTGGCATCTATATGTTGGGTTATCAATAATGGTTGGATTGTCAATCTCGCTCAAACCAGGCAATAACTTGGGCTCCACATGATGTAATAACCAAAGAGAATTGCCAAACGAAACTAAACAAACAAAGCTGAGCTAAAACACAGAGAGGCAGAGACAGAGACTGGGCGCGGGATTCAATCAATACCGTGTGATCCAGCTGTCAGTCAAACCCCCTTATACTTTCAGCCCATGGCCTTCAAAAACTCACCCACTGTTGAGAGAGACTCTCTAGCTTGAGTGTGCTTAATTAAAGAGCTTATTTGGAAACATTTTACTACTAATGACAATTACAAAATAAGAGGAAAACAAAAAACAAAAAACACAGTTTCTACACCAGTTCCTATTTGTTGAACCAACACTTTATTTCTAGCAACTAACTACAGCAATAAATGATATATTTTTCCCAATCACTTGACTTCATCCTCAGTAGCCAATGATCTGTGTCCCAGCATCTCCGACACAATGATACGATCTATTACAGCTCACTCACAATGCCTCAGGCGTCCAGTTTAATTATGGTAGTGCTAAAGTGCAACCTTCATAGTACATTACCACAGTGGCACAGAAATAATAGGAAAAAAGGTTCATAATGGTGAACGTCTTTTTATTATTTGGTAAATAATGGCTGGTTGTTCAAACTTTCCATCATGGTCGGTGTTTGGAATTTGATTGTAACCTCAGGTCCTGTTCTCTATTATGCCTCATTGGAACCTAATATTGCTTTGCATTGTGTTTTAAATTGAAATATGACAGCACCACTGAAAGGACACATTTTTAAGGAGCGGTTTCATTAGCTTCTTTTCTACATTTTTACATTTAGCTTTTCAATTATGTGAAGAGACCTATTGTCATCCATCGTGCTGTGTTCGAGTGAGTGAGGAAATTCATTGTGCAAACCATCTTCATTCCCAAGTGTTTGAACAGTATGCATTAGAAAGTCACAGATGTCGTAATGCAAAGAAGTTGATCAATTCGACAGTACATTTGTAGCATTTCAAGGAAAAGTTTACGCAAAAATGAAAATTCTCCAAACCCATATGGTGTTATTTTGTCTGTAGAACACAAAATGAGAAGTTTGTAGGTATCTTTCTTCACTTATTGTCCATACAACAGTTAAAAGTGACCACAGCTGTCAATATCTAAAAAAACCCCACACCATTAAAATCCGCTTCGGTCAAAAATTACCGAAAAATTGTAAGTTTTGAATTTTTTTTTTTTTTTTTTTTGCTTCATCGGAATGGGATGACACTTGGTGACTTTTGTCGCATTAGCTATGTGAACACAGAAAAATATCATGGACATGATTTGGATATGTTAATGGGTCGAAAAAAAAGTCACACTTGGCTCCTTTGTGGTCAAAAATGACCAACATAGGAAATGAATGGTGGTACAAACTACAATTCAGCCACTTTGCAGAAAAAAAGTGCATAGCAATGAAGGGGTGATACACTAAAATGTCAAGAGTGCAAAATAGAAACACCTCCACCACACACACACACACACACAGTATATACTGTATATATGAACTAGCGCGACTGTAACACAGAGAAAGTTTTTGCAAATGTGTGAAATAAAATCACTAATTCAGCCACAAAGCAGTATACACAACAAATAGCAAGGAAGAGATTACACAAGAGTACAAAACAGATACAGACAAATGAACTGGTGTGGCTGTAACAGTACGGTGAAATTGAGCCAAAAGACTCAAATAAGAAGTTGAACTCAGATCAGACCCAGATTTATTAAGCTATGATAAAACATATCATTTTTGTTACATTTTTAATGATTTTTTGTTGAATAGCACAATGTCCTCCTCTGTGTTCAGGTTTGACTGTAGTAAAATTAATGCAAGTATCTAAGTACAAATCCAAATCTACAACTTAAGAAAAATAAGTGTTTGTCTAAAAACCACTAGAGAATTTATAAGCCACTTTATATAGAGCTCTATAGGAATCTAGTGGTTACACCTAGGGTTGTTCCGATTCCGATACTAGTATCGGAAATACCACCGATACCAGAAAAAAATTCTAGCATCGGTATCGGCGAGTAATTAAAGTCGTGTACCGATCCGATACCATTTTCTTAAACAATATCTAGTTGTGCCCGCTATCTTTGCTTAACGCAGCAAATCGGAAATCAATTCTTCTCAGGATGCAAACACAGGAAGTTGTGTTATGTTGCCATAAGCAACCACTGTTTAGAGCAGCGAAGAAGTGAAAAACAGGGTTATTTATTAGAAATAAAACTAAATAAGATGCTAAACGAATTAATTTAAAGTGAATCTGAAGCATACCTTTCTCATTCGGCACTGTTTCCATTTTCGAGATGAATGCTAAACTATTAGGCTATTTATTATGTAAGCTTTGTACTTCACTCGCATTATCCACATCATTCTTCACATAACAGCACAGTCAGGCGGTGGTCACAGGATGGCAGATTGTATTACAGAATTGAATTGAGCAGCGTAAAGTTTTATATGTTTGGTTGATTGTATTTTATTTTAATATTTAACAGCTGTGATATCAAGTAAGCAATGCAAGAATTTGTGTGTGCGCGCATGAGGCACCGCCGCGACCACTAGAACGTTTTTTCCTAAACTGTACTCCGTAATTTATGGTTTATGGTCGTAATTTAAAAGCCAGACATAATTCATACATTTACAAAAGACATTTAAATGACGAAAACAAGCAGAATGTCTGTTTCCTTTCCTAGATCGCTGGAGTGTGCCACAATGAACCACTTTCGATTTGTTAATCTGTAGACCTAATTATATGGTGAAATATTTCACGTAGCCTATAGGCCTAAATATTCCCTTTTATTGTATATGTGTTATGTTAGCCTATAGTTTTATTCTGTTTTCTCCGTTCACCGAACCGCTGCATGTGCGTGATGTGGCGTTGTGTGAACTCATGTTCTACATATCCTGAAATTTTCGCTGGTTTTAAAATGCACAACAAGCTGCATATTAGCCTACTTGACTTTCATTTTCCGGTTAATGGCCATTTCAAATGAGCGTTTCTGTTCAAAACAATTAAATTTGATTCAGTTTCGGTTTCTGGTTACATTCCGGTCAAAATTTTGTTTGTTTCCGTTTTTCCTTTTCGTTCCTTGAACTGGTTCAGAGCCCTGCACCCTGGTATCGGATCAGTACTCGGTATCGGCCGATACCCTGAGCTCAGGTATTGGAATCGGTATCGGGAATGGAAAAGGGGTATCGGAACATCTCTAGTTACACCATGGCATTGCATAAGTTTTTCTTTTTTTACTCACACCAGATGGCACTAATCTACCTTCAAAAAATTGGATTTTAAGTGAATTGTCTCTATTCTATATATATATACATGTACATATATACATGTACACACACATATTATATATAAATATATAAATAATATAAATAATTATTATATAATTATTTTCAATGGGAGAAATAGCTAATAAAAATTGTATAAATATTGCATAGAATTATAAAATGCCTTCAAAATGTTAAATAATAATTAAAAAATATTTTCGAACAAAAATATATTACATTGGTTTTTCTGGAAAAAAAAAAAAATACATTTCAAGGCTTTGTTCACTTTTGACCACGCAGGAGTCAAGTGTGAGCCCTAAATGAAGAGGACCAGAGGGTTAAAATAATCACAAAAGTGATGTGATGTTGCAAGTCTTAAAGTCTCTAAAGCTGTATGGGCTCATTTCAACCCAATCTCAAACACAACAATTCATAGGTGACATTTTTATTTGAATGTGTACGATTTGATTTGTAAGAAAATGTACAATTTTGAGAAAAAAGCAAGCATGACAGTCTAACTCCACCTAGGGTAGCACCATATTCAATTTTTGACAGGAATGAAAATGAGGCTGTGAGGGATAGAATACAGTGTGTTCAATGGATTGTATTTTTGTTTAACAACATAAAAAATGCTGGGTTAAAAACACCCCAAGCTGGGTTGAAAATGAACGAACCCAGCGACTGGGTTGTTTTAACCCAGTGGTTGGGTTAAATGTTTACCTAATGTGAAGGGTAGTTATATTTAACCCAACTATTGTTTAAAAACAATAGCTTAAAGTGAACCCAAAATAGCTTGGAAATTAAAAATCAGACACATAATTACAAGAGGATTCAAAAATAATCAAAAGGTGAACATTTATTAATAATAAGCAATTTAATAAATGTTTATTGTTTAATTATTATTCATTAAACTTATTAATAAATGTTAATTTCCAACATACTTTGGATTCATTTTAAGCAAGCAATATAGTAATTTTTGAATAGTTGAGTTAAATAAAACTACCCAGCAGCTTGAGCAAACATTTAACCCAATTGCTGGGTTTGTCCATTTTCAACCCGACTTGGGTTGATTTTAACCCAGCATAGTTTAGAGTGTACTGATTGTTCAGCTGATGAAACATCCTTCCAAAAAAAGTTTCAGTAGACCAAAACTCCACATCCGTACTAAATTCAATATGGTGTCTAACCTTTTTTTGAGGTCTATCGTGGAGTAAGCAGATCGTACGAAAACATAAGAGTGAGATCATTACACAATTATATGAATTAAGGCCAGTTCACACTAAGAACGATCATTATAAAGATAACTATAATGATATTAGCATCCACAACAATGGATGATAATGATCTTTTTATTAAGCATGCAATGCAGTTGTGATCTGCCATTTTAAATGTGACAACTCTTTAAAGATAATGGATTCTGATTGGTTGTTAGCGCTTTTATCCTTCATCAGCAGGAATAAATCGTTAGTTCTTCTGTGGACCATCCTGTTCTCATAGAATTGAGTATGAAATGATTACTAACACATTATAGTTATTGTCCTGTGTGTGAACATCCATAAATATTTACCAATTGCCATGAGAGTGTGTTGGCTGCGTTTAAGGTGCTTCTGATATGTTCATTAGAAATAGTTGATGTATGGAAAAGCACTGCACAAAGATTCTTACAAAATTCTCCTTATATGTTCAAAAAAAAAAAAAAAACACCTCATGTGGGTCTGAGGGTCTCAGAGGTTCAAGGCATGGTGTGATACCTACATAGACTTTGTTCCCAAACCCAACAGGGAACATTGGTCAAAAAGCCCTCATATGTTCCTACAGGAGCCAAAATGGATAGCATGCTGGTCAGGGAAGACCATGGATAATGGGGAAATGGTTAAATGTGGAACACATACCTGTCGAAAGAGTCCCAGCATGGGGTGAACATCCATTTGAGAAGCAAAAGAAAAAAGAGAGAAAAAGATGATTAAAAACATATATTAGTTGTTACACTGCTGCAATGTCTTTCACATAACCTTTCACCCAATCACACACGAGAAAGCGAGGAAGAGAGGTTGCTGATTGACAGTTTGAGCGGGCCATCAGTAGATTTCATTCCAGATTGCAGTGTTATCTACAGAGATAGGCAGAGGTTATCACTGACCGCCTGCTCTGCATTCTGAAACACACTAACTGTCGCATCGCCCGCCACATTACGGAACGGAACCCTCGCTGAGAATGCCGGATACGTGATAACAGTGAACGTTACGCTTTCAGAACACACTAGATTAAAGTTGGAGCTTTTAATGTTTCTGGCGACCTGAAATGAATTTGGAAAATTTCCACCACCTGTGCTTGAGAAGAAAAACAACATCAACAAAGAAAGTGGATGTAGTGGGCTAGTTCTCTAGACTTTTTTTTTTTTTTTTTTACCTAGGTTAATGCATAAACCTTAACATCTCAGCCACAAAATCATATTGCAAAGTTACTACAAAAAAACAAAAAAGATGTAGTTTGTTGAACATGTTGATAATATGTACCAACAGAAAGACATGTTATCACACTATATGCGGTAAATTAAACCATTACATTGCCTATTATAGGCTTTTCAGCAACATTTAACAATTAAAAGCAATATGAAACAAAATTATTAATTACCCATTGGCTTGGCCAACAGAAACAGACCATTCAAAACTGAGGATTTTTTTTTTTTTTTTGATTATTTGATCAACGATACAGAAAAATATTGTGAAATATTATTACAATTTAAAATAACTATGTTCTTTTGTAATATATTTTAAAATGTAGCTGAATTTTCAACATCATTACTCCAGTCTTCAGTGTCACATGATCCTTCAGAAATGATGATTTGCTGCTCAAGAAACATTTCTGATTATTAACAATGTTGAAAACAGTTGTGCTGCTTCATATTTTTGCAATTTAAATATTATAAATGTATTTACTGTCTCTTTTGATCAATTTCTTGCATCTTTGCCTAATAAAAGTACAAAAAAAAACAAACCTTACTTGCGTCAAAAAGAAAAGAAAAAAAAAAGTAGTGTAGTGTACAATGTCACTGCTGTGTAATTGGATTTTTGTCTCAAAATCTTATAGTTAATGAGATACAGCTACCCACGTGACAAGTTGCCCTGGTTTCTCTTATATTCATGCTCTCTTTTCCTGAATCATTTGTAATTGGGAAGGATAAAGAGCCTGCTGACAGCAGCATTATCAGTTATTTACTCTCGATGGTGACTGTACTTGACTGGCAGTATCTGTAGCAATCATCACAGGTCATTCAGCCCTGAGTAAATGGCTCTTTTAAATTCCGTATATCACATGCCCATTTTCCGGAGAGTTGCAGTGTCATCAGATTAAAGAGGCGCTAAATGCTAACTCACCGCGCCGCCAATAAGGTTCACAGACTGCAAATGTTCCTTGCCAACATGTTTTCTGAAATTAGCCGTATTATAAACATAAGCACTTTAAATGCACATACATTTGCATGTATGTTTCCTGCAGTGATTCACAGTGAATATTTATGTTTTCCACATTAAAGTTGTTGTTTTTTTTTTTCGATCAGGACACATGGATATAAATACAGCAGAGTTAAATATCTGATTACAAAGATAAAAAGGAGAATAAAACACAAAACATTTACATTTATAAAATATGAACACAGTATTAGTGGTTTCAAAACCTATGTAGGCAGCAGTTTAAGGCATTATAGGTGCACTTTGTAACGTAAATAAATTAATCCAATATCCAGTTGAAATGAGTGAAATGTTGATTTTAAATGATTCATCCAGAAATATCAATTAAAATAGTTCAGTATAAATTAAAATCCAAATATTTTACTAAATATTTGAAGAGTTCAGATGCAAAAGCCATTAAACGCCACCTCCGTCAAAAATGAGATAAGCATATTGAGCGAATGCTCTCCACACATAGTATACGTTCATGAAATACTTTCGCTTCAAATCCACTAAATCCCATTTACAAATACCTGTTCATTGGCAAAAACCATTAAACACCACTTCCCTTTGTCAGCAGGAGCCTCTAAGTCCACAGAAGAACCAATCTGAAGACGTGAATTAAATCATATGATTTCACGATGAATGACGATGAGTCGGCTTTCAATTGTCGAAGTTTTTGTCATGTTTTGTCCATCGTGGCAATGACAGGATTTTGCAAATAGCAAGTAAACACTGCCAGAAAAGGACAGAAACTGAACTCTTCATTTGGATACTGTGCATTTTTCGTTTAGTAGCAAACCACGCTGACTTTAGAAAAGTGAACTTCTCTACTGGAATCAATTGCGATTCCCCACTTATGATGTACCTTCTCTGGTAGAATTGGCAGTAGGCAGGACACAAGGTTTTGGAACAGACCGATAGTATGTACTTAAAATTTATACATACAAATGTTGAATACACTATGCATAAAACTGATTAAAACCCACCCACACGCACAAACTGAACATACAAATTTAGCTGGCCTGGCTGACGTTTCAGTTACTAGAAAGTGTGATAGAGAGCATACTTCCAGGCATGGTGATGTTGGCAAAGGTTCACAGGGATCATCCCATAGCAGGATGTGGATTACTTTCATATTAACATGTGGCTTTAGCTGCACGCTGGGTCGTACCCTGTGCTGCCCGCACAAGCGAGGACTCATCTGTCCAGGCCACGGGGGGAGAGGTGAAAACTGTCGCCCTCCGGCCACACTCATCTCACTCGTTATTCCTGGAATCACTGATTGAAACCCTGCTTTAGCCTTCATGTGCCGATATTGAATTCTGTCTAGTGAAACCACACTATTTATGGATTTACAAAGCAAATTTACTCCTTATGTAACTACACTCTAAAAAATGCTGGGTTGTTTCAACCCGAGTTTGGGTCAAAAATGGACAAACCCAACCATTGGGTTACATTTTTAAATGCATTTTTTAACCCAACGGTTGGGTTTGTCCATATTTGACCCAAATTTGGGTTGAAACAACCCAGCATTTTTTAGAGTGTAGCAATATCTAACCATCTTTATTTTTAAAAGAATAATCCAGGTTCAGTTACACCTTTTCATTAAAAAAGCTGGGTTACAATGAGGCACTTACTAAAGGCAATAATATGTAAACATTAAAATACTCACTGTTTCAGTAGTGTAGCCAACAATATAATATACAGATTCAAATAATACAAAGTTTTACCCAACATACTCATCGGAAAAATGTGCCGAAGTAAAACACCAACAACTTCCAAGCGAACCAAAAGAAAATATGTTATGAACTCAAAACACTTTTGGGTCATTCCATGTCAACTCAACCACAGGTCCCTGGCTCAAATTTTTGATTTTGTTAATATTTTTTTTCTGTAGAAAGACAAACATTGATAACAATGAAAGCTAAAATATTAAATGCCATTGTATATTTACTGAGTAATCCACTATTTTGTAGAGGGGGTCAAAATGACCATTTTTAACTGAGATTTGGAGTCAAATTAGAGGGTATAAAAATGACTTTAGAAAGATGGCAGCATCATTATTTTATTTTTGCACATATATTGGTAGGTCTATTAGTAAATTCTGTTGACTTTAGCAATCTTTGTTTCATTATATGCCAATGATGACAGTTCAAAAATTGCAAAAAAGCACTTCTTGTGTTTTTTGCCTCAAGTTTGCATGCCTTAAGTATTAAAGATCTCTTAAAATTCTTTTAGATTCTGGTTCTTAACAAACTTTCTTTTTTGGTATATTCTTTTTAAATGCCCTTGATGGTTCAATCCCAGAGATATGGAGATCATAATGCAGCTCCATGAGTAAATTGGTAAATTGTACACATTTCCAGTGGGAAAAAAACAAATGTGGGTCACTTTGCATACAGCTGAAACATACCTGTCTGAGTGCCATAAATACTCCTTTTCCAAAGTTTGCATGCCTGTAGCTCTAAAATTATTCAAGATATCTTAATATCCTTCTAGATTCTCATTTTTAATAAACTTTCCTTATGAAATGTTCATTTTCAATACCCTATATAGCTCAGTCCTATAGATATGGGGGTTTAAATTGTTGAATTTTACCCATTTTCAGTGATCGAAAACCAAATGTGGTTCACTCTGCACACAGCTGATACTTAATGGACGTAAAGGGGAATGTCTGAAGAATAAATAATGTTTAAACTAGAAATGTATCTTGTTTCCCTCTATCAAAATAACTATGCTTTTAAAAATGATAAGCTTCATATTCCTTTTAAATCTTCCAAAAAATTGGCCCCATTTACTTTTATTGTAAGTGCCTCACTGTAACCTAGGTCTTGGTTTTAAAGAAAGCAAGGAGAACATTTTGTTGTTGTTGTTGTTGTTGTTGTTGTTGTAATCAGCAATACACCACAAATACTCTCGATTGAGCCTAAACTATGTTGAACCCAGAATATTTCTTTAAAGATGCTAGCTTTTAGTACGAGAAAAGAATAGAATAAACATATTGCTCATTCCCAAACAGCATTTCTCAAACATGGTGGTATAATTGATGTATCTGTTGCTGCAGGCAGACTCAGAAAGGGAGGCCTGATGTACTCTTTCTTTTCTTTTTTTCTACCCCCATCCCTCTTACACCACCTGCCACATGTTGCTACGCCAGATCTCCCTCCATCGAGACGAGCGATTCCAGCGAATGAAAGACGACTCGCACTCTCTTATTCAGTCATCCATCAGACAGCATCTGACTCACACACATGAGCGACTGTGCAATTAAGACCAAACGCCACGGAAAGGCATAAATCAGTCACAGCAAAAGAGTGTGCGAGGAAGAGGCTTGCTGTTTATTCAACTTCATTACAGGCAAATACATATTGATGTGAATTTACATTGTTGTCTAGAAGAGGTCAGGCATGAAAATATCACACTGACAGCCCACTAAATATGATATACGTCTTCTACAAATAACGCCATATTTATCATGAAATTAGACGTCGGATGTTTTGACTTCACTTTGCACGTGGAGAACTGTTCAGTGAAGCGGAATCTTTAAGATAGCTGCTAAAGAGCATGCACACCACATTCTTTCATTTATGTATTGTAATGTTGTTTATTTTCCGCTTAATTAAACTTTCATTAATTAGCATCCTGTCACTTAATGTTTAATTGTAATTGCAGGACAATCCAGCAGCTCTAGTGAGGAACAATATTACACAATATACATCTAGAACATTTGTATGGTGTGTGTGGTTATTTGCTCAGATACACTGTAAAAAATGACCGTGATTTTAACAGTAAAAGACTGTAAAAATGTTGCGGTGAAAAACTGTCAATTGGTTTACAGAAAGTTTCTATACTATATACGGTGAATAACTGTAATAGATCTAACGATACATTTAATATAATTTTACGGTAAAATACCGTTAAATTCACAGTTTTTGGAAGTGAAAAATAACAATTCATTGTAAAATTTACAGTGAAAAACCGTAAATCAACATTCCCACAATTCCCTGCGTGACACTTCACATTTGATATATTTTCGTTGAAATAACTCTGTTTCTTCTTAGTTTTTCTCATTTTTTATGTGCATTAGGGTTTTATGTTACATCTAATGTTGTTAAATTAATGTTTATTGCATTTTTAAAATTTCATGCATGTTACCATGATGGTGTTTAGTGTGTGTGTGAATGACACTGTGTGCACCTTCTATATGTTAGTGTTGTTCTTCTCAGCTTGTGGAAAAGCTGCTTGTGATGAACTTTGATTCATCATGTGACTCTTATCACCACTCTGTTTGGTGACTGTCAGTGTATTATAAAGGTACAAAACAGATATTAGTACTTCATTAGGTTGGTAAATTAACATTATATCAGTTAATGAAATACGTTATTTTACCGTAAATTTAACATTTTTTTTTTTTACGTTGCTACTGTATTTTTTACGGTAAAGTTCTGGCAACCACAGCTGCCGGTTTTTTACCGTAAATTTTACTGGGATTTTTTTTACAGTGTACAACTGACCTCCAGTCTTGTAAGATTTACTTGTAAAGTATAAACTATGTTTTTTGGAGTCCTGCAGTAACCATACCTCTTTTCTTATCCTGATCCTTAAAGGGTTAGTTAAAGGGTTAGTTCACTCAAAAATGAAAATTCTGTCATTTATTCACTCTCATGTCGCTCCACACCCGTAAGACTTTTGTTCATCTTCGGTACTACCACTCTGACACTCCAAAAATTTCATAAAGAGATTGTAAAACTAATATGATTTGAGAGGTTTAGTCCAAAATTAGTCCAAAAACAAACACTCTGTAATATGATGAACAGATTGAATTTAGGCTTTTATTCACATTAACATTCATCAACTCATACATCAGTTTTGGTAAACCAACATGCTGTGCAAGAACCAATGAGGTTCATTCTCGTGTTACACATCACGGTTGAGCTTCCACAAGAACCAATGAGGTTGATTCTTGTGTTATGCAGCACATTTGAGCTTCCAGAAGAACCAATGAGGTTCATTCTCATGTTACACATCATGCTTGAGCTTCCACAAGAATCAATGAGGTTCATTCTTGTGTTACACATCACGGTTGAGCTTCCACAAGAATCAATGAGGTTCATTCTTGTGTTACACATCACGGTTGAGCTTCCAGAAGAACCAATGTGGTTCATTCTCATGTTACACAGCATGCTTGAGCTTCCACAAGAACCAATGAGGTTGATTCTTGTGTTATGCAGCACATTTGAGCTTCCAGAAGAACCAATGAGGTTCATTCTCATGTTACACATCATGTTTGAGCTTCCACAAGAACCAATGAGGTTGATTCTTGTGTTATGCAGCACATTTGAGCTTCCAGAAGAACCAATGAGGTTCATTCTCATGTTACACATCATGTTTGAGCTTCCACAAGAACCAATGAGGTTGATTCTTGTGTTATGCAGCACATTTGAGCTTCCAGAAGAACCAATGAGGTTCATTCTCATGTTACACATCATGTTTGAGCTTCCACAAGAACCAATGAGGTTCATTCTTGTGTTACACATCATGGTTGAGCTTCCAGAAGAACCAATGTGGTTCATTCTCATGTTACACAGCATGCTTGAGCTTCCAGAAGAACCAATGAGGTTCATTCTCATGTTACACATCATGTTTGAGCTTCCACAAGAACCAATGAGGTTGATTCTTGTGTTATGCAGCACATTTGAGCTTCCAGAAGAACCAATGAGGTTCATTCTCATGTTACACATCATGTTTGAGCTTCCACAAGAACCAATGAGGTTCATTCTTGTGTTACACATCATGGTTGAGCTTCCAGAAGAACCAATGTGGTTCATTCTCATGTTACACAGCATGCTTGAGCTTCCACAAGAAACAATGAGGTTCATTCTTGTGTTACGCAGCACGTTTGAGCTTCTGCAAGAACCATTGAGGTTCATTCTTGTGTTACGCAGCACGTTTGAGCTTCCAGAAGAACCATTGAGGTTGATTCTTGTGTTATGCAGCACATTTGAGCTTCCAGAAGAACCAATGAGGTTCATTTTCATGTTACACAGCACGTTTGAGCTTCTGCAACAACCAATGAGGTTCATTCTCATGTTACACATCATGGTTGAGCTTCCAGAAAAACCAATGTGGTTCATTCTCATGTTACACAGCATACTTGAGCTTCCACAAGAAACAATGAGGTTCATTCTCGTGTTACGCAGCACGTTTGAGCTTCTGCAAGAACCATTGAGGTTGGTTCTTGTGTTATGCAGCACATTTGAGCTTCCAGAAGAACCAATGAGGTTCATTTTCATGTTACGCAGCATGTTTGAGCTTCTGCAACAACCAATAAGGTTCATTCTCGTGTTACACATCATGTTTGAGCTTCCAGAAGAACCAATGTGGTTCATTCTCATGTTACACAGCATGCTTGAGCTTCTACAAGAAACAATGAGGTTCATTCTCGTGTTATGCAGCACATTTGAGCTTCCAGAAGAACCAATGAGGTCAATTGTCGTGTTTCGCAGCACGTTTGAGCTTCTGCAAGAACCAATGACATTAATTTCCATGTCACGCAGCACGTTTGAGCTTCCTCAAGAACCAATGAGGTTCATTCTTGTGTTACGCAGCACATTTGAGCTTCCTCAAGAGGTTTGTTCTCGTGCGTCAAGTAGGTTCAGGTGAGCTTCTGTTTATGTTCACTGATCAATGTTTGTATGTGAATACAAGCCTAAATTCAATCTGTTCATCATATAAACTGATTGTGTCTCTTCAGAAAATTTGGACTAAACCGCTCAAATCATATGGATTAATTTTACGGTCTCTTTATGAACTTTTTGAAGCGTCAAAGTGGTTGCATACCTGTCAAAGGAGGTAAATCAAAAAGATCTTCATTTGTGTTTCAAAGATGAACGAAATTCTTACGGGTTTGGAATGACATGAGAGTAGTTTTTTAGGTAAACTAACCCTTTAAACTTAGTAGAAACCAATTTTTCTTCCCAACTGCTCTACCTCCACATCCAGCTCTCAAGTCTGCCTATAGTGGTCCATTTCTGCAGTTACACGCTCCTGCTAGCTGGCAAGCGCCGGATCCTGCTGAGAAAGCCCAACAACGGGCACCATTCAGTCACTGCCAGGCTGAATGACCCAGTACATGGCTCAGCTGTACTCTAGCATATCAATTTCCCCTAAAACAATGAACCCAAGCCGATTGACTAACGGATGAACAAAGCGACAAGTCAGAAAAAGTCACATATAGATGCCTGTCAACAATGCCTAATTGGCAACACATTTGTTTGTCATTCACTGAACTTTAACACTTTCCATAAACCCAACAGTCTAATTAGAACTAGATGGTTACATGAAAATATGTCATTATTTTCTGAGGAAACGCCACAGACATGTGCACAGCATTTGGCGTCGGGCTAATTAAATCTATTTTGTCTATGCACGGCAAATGAACCTTGATGAGCAATGTGATCTTATTAAATGACAGCACGACAAATCCACCACTGTGCCTTGGTGTAATGGGTGCAATGTTTTCCTGACAACAGACCTCAATGGTACCGTCGCCCAAACAGCTGGGAGCTGGCAGACCACAGAAGTTGTGTTTTTCTGCTTTCACTCATTCACTGACTCATCCATGACCGTTCAAAACTTTTTTTTTTACTGAAAATGTTGAAAATGTTACTGAAAATGAAAATGAGACAATTCAATATTATATATATATATATATATATATATATATATATATATATATATATATATATATATATATATATATATATATATATATATATATATATATATAATGCAATTCAATGCAAACATATTTTTCTTAAGAAAAATGTTGAACATTTAGTAACTGTAATATAACAACTTGCATGTGTGAACAATTACATTAGGTGTTAACTTTACACCATAACTTTAAATTTTAAATTATGTTGATAAATGTTTAAAATGACAAATGCTTAAACATTTTTTAAAAATGTTCAAAAACAGTTTATTTTGTTATAATAAAATGTTCTAATAATTTTGTATGCATTTATGGTTTTAACTGAAAACATACTGTATCAAACATAATACAGTAATAATAGAGTAATACTGTGTTTTATATATATATATATATATATATATAAAACACAGTATTACTCTATTATTACTGTATTATGTTTCGACCAACAGATGAAGAACTTTGCATGTCTGAAATCTACATTGATCTATTGATGAATTCAGACTGGAAAAACTACCAGTCAGGTGTTTTCAATCCCATCTGAAATGAGCAGTGTTGGCAGTATAAGGCCGTGTGTCCACCAAAGTGTTTCTAGCCAGCTGAAAATGTTAGGTGCTCTGCTTAAAACGCCTGTCTGTGAGCGCTTGAGAACGCTCGAGATACAGAATATCTGCGGCACTGTTACTTATAACTGATTTTGCAGGTAATTTGTTTCAGACTAAAAATGTTGACACAATGTGGAATTACTTGCTATGCATGTTCGGAGACCAGCCATATTAATTTCTCATCCATTTTTTTCTGTTCTCTGCTTGTTGATGTTGTTGTACAGCAAGAATGTTGTGACAGTTGGTCGGTGTTGTATTGTTGTCCCACCCCTCCTCCACTCTGATTGGATGGCTGAATAAAAAGTGACAGTGATGAGCGCAGCGTTTTACTCAAAGTTGAACATTCTTCAACTCGAGGCGACCAGTAAAAACGCAGAGCTCTCAGTGCTTGAGCGTGAAAAAGACGCTCAGTGCCTCATTATGCTCCTGCCGTTTAAAAAAATGTGGTGTTCCCATTGAAACCAATTGAAAAACAAGCTGGAAAAAAAACGCTTTGGTGGACACACGGCCTAACACATTACAAATAACATGCATAACGTAATCAGATTACTTTTTTAAATGTAACGAGTAAAGTAACGCATTTCAGGTAACGTGCATAACATAATCAGATTACGTTCTGATGTAACGAGTAAAGTAACACATTGCAGGTAACGTGCATTATGTAATCAGATTACTTTTTTGATGTAACAAGTACACACAATTTTTTTAGTTCAAGCCCACCAACATTAATTTATTAACTCTCTAGTGTTTGTTTCTGGGACAAAATGGTGGATTCAGCGTCATGAGCTGTCAATCAAATTCCTAGCGAAGGGTGAATTGTAGCTGAAATACAGTCAGTGATGCATGATGCCCAATTTAATGGATAGATGATTAATCAGAATTTCCTCCCAAACTAAAATCAATACTTAGAAAATTTAACAATGGTATGACTCTTTAGATGTTACTTGATGCTACAACATTTAATTATTTATTTTTAAATTAATTGCACGAGACTGCATGAGTAGGAGGAATGGATTGATATTCTGGAGCAACTTGGCATTTCTGACTGGCAGTTGGACATCTTGGTTTGGAGCAAAAAAAAAAAAAAAGACATACAACGGCTTGCCACTTGGTGGCAATGTATAGGATGATGCACTAGGATCCACTGTAGAGGTTGATGCGAAACTATGCATAAGCAAGAAAATGCTTTTTGAATAGCTTTCCATTGTAGTGACCTCTATGCATGAAAGGGTTAAAATGACGTTTTATTTTCAAAAACAAAAACCGACTAAAACGAAAGTTTAACAAAAAAAAAATAAAACTGTCTGACAGCGAGTAAATTGTGAATAAATATAAACATCTTAGCATCTTATGAGAGCCACAGCGTACAGGTTACCACAAGTGCTCTGAAACATTGAGCTGTGAAGCTCATGCAAACATTCAAAGTTCATTTCCTGTCCTTTATCCACAATCTGAATGAATAAAAGGCCAATAATTTTATTTTAAGATGCATCTTAAGAATTCATTCTCTAGTGAGTGGAATTCCATCACAGAATAGTTGGTAAGATGCATGGTGCTTAAACTTAAACTTCCCACCCTAAGGTTTTGGTTTCATGGAGTAGTTCACTTTCCTGAAGAAAACTGAAAAATTGGGAATGTGACTGACAAAGCACCACAGAGTCAAAAGTAACTTCTGTTCATGTCTCGCACAGGCGTGTAATAAATCATCCACACAATCACTGACCTGCGCTCTGACAAACTGGAAATGAAAGTCTTTTCCCTCCTGACAAATAATGTTTTCTCTGCCCTCAGGCTTTCTGTCGGAGTGGTGTATATGTGGGGGAGGTGACGGCATCAGACCTGTTTCCTCTGACATTAACGGCAAAAATATGAGGACTGACTGATTTTATACCTTGACTCTTTATCCGAACCAAAAAGAACCTGGGAACCTTTGTAATCATGAAAGGGACAAAAATCCTAATCCACATTGACTTGGACATCTAAACTGTATTTTCTAAATGTGCCGTCTTATTTTGGACAGCTAAGTAAGAGTTTGTGTTTAGCGTCGCTTCTCTTCCAAGCACTTCAAAGGCCTCCTCAGAGACACGGTGAGAAATGTTCACCCTAAGACAAAGTGGTCTTAAGCACTGATCTGCCACTGTTTTCTTTACGATTAGCATGGCGGCGGAGCAAAATGTCATTTAGTCAAACAGTGCTCCGACGGATTTGCTGCACTGTTTGTCTTCTTAAACCTACAAGTGAAGAAATGGCAAATGAACCGAAAGCCCATGAATAAAACAAGAGAGAGGTAGAAGAGGTTCAACAACCTTTCAGGGATCTGACTGCCAGGAATTCATGGAAATTGTGATTTAAGCAGACAGCAGCAATAGGCAGTCGCCTGGCTGAGGATCGTTTTTGGCTAAGAAGGCAGGCTTTCAGCACTCTGTCTTCACTAAAAGATATTAACAGCAGTCTAGTTCTCTCTCCCTGTTCTCGGCATCCGACAACCACGAACAGTCGTTCTACTGTCAACTTGTCTTCTGCACAATATTTTCAGAGAGTGAAATTCAGACTGAACAAGCTAAATGTCTTTACCATTGCAATGAAACAGTCAAGTCTGCATTGTTCCTTGGCAGAGCCTGAGGAACGCTTTCAGAAAATTTCAGCTAAAATGTCTGTTTGAATGCAGGTGAAGGATTAAAGAGAGAGATAAGACAATAGCTACGTTTCGAAACGTGCAAGCTGTCTTGCTGTCGACTGCCTGTATAGATGGGGAGTTCCCCCTGACAGCGATTTACAGCGAAAGTCATTCATTTACAATGAGAGTTGTCGATTTGAGGCCACATGAGCGACAGACTGTTGGCAATGTGGTAAAGTTGAGAAGAGCTCAACTTTATGCAAATGTGCAGCAATGACAACTAATGGGAATAAAGACAGTTGGATACAACAGTCAAGTACCATCGCCTAGTAGCAACCAACAATACAGTAATTAGGCTTGGTGACTTCCAAAGTTAGCAGGGTGCAGTTCAAGTAAATATTGAGTAAGGGATCGGTTTTGATGTTAAAGGGCACCTATTATGCCCCTTTTCACAAGATGTAATATAAGTCTCTGGTGTCCCCAGAATGTGTCTGTGAAGTTTCAGCTCAAAATACCCCACAGATCATTTATTATAGCTTGTCAAATTTGCCTCTATTTGGCTGTGAGCAAAAACATGCTGTTTGTGTGTCCCTTTAAATGCAAATGAGCTGCTGCTCCCGCCCCCCTACACTCTAAAAACTAATTCAGGGGACCTTTAGTCATTACTTAAATATATATATATTGTTGTGAAATAAAAAATCAAGTTCTGAAATGCTGTTACAATTTTACTTGTAATTGTTATTTTATTGAGCTTGGATGACACACAAATTATGCCTATTGATTCGATATACTATCATGACTTGTCATAGTTTAACATTTTCAGTTAATCAAAAATGTATTTAATTTTAAGTTCTGTTAATGTGAAATACAATCTGATGATGTGAAAACGTGTTTCATTGTTTTGAGTTGTATGAACACTTCTTTTAATTTAGACGAACTTAAGTGAAACTGGGCTGGGATTTATATTTCCCATGTTATATAATGTTTTTTGCACAAGATTAATGGTAAGGGAGATTTAGCAGTAATTAGTGTTGTGTTATGCTAATTTTAAAGAGTTTCTGTTAATGTGGGTTTTTGGAGATTTACCATCATGGTGACAAGTGGTGCTTGGTAAGTGTTACCAAGCATGTTACTTGTTACTTAGAAATGCGTTTTATTGTGTCCAAAAAGCATCTTCAGCTTACTTAAAACATTATGTTGGATCAACTTAAACAGTTGCATTCATGTTGGCAATTTTTAAGTTCATGTTACTTAGAAATGTGTTTTTATTGTGGCAAAAAAAAACGTCTTCACCTTACTTAAAACATTATGTTGGATCAACTCAAAATATTGCTTTGAATTAATGTAATTCTCCCAATTGGCTTAAGTTAAAAATTCTAGTGGAAAACGTTAACATTTTTTTTTTTTTGTTGAACCAATGTTTTATTTTTTAGAGTGTATCCAGAAGAGGGTGGAGCTTTAACAGCTTGTGCTTCGGCTGCTCAACAACAACAAAGCTGGAGAATCTCACGCAACCAAAATGAGGATCGTCAATAACGGTGTTCAGCCTGGATAACAGGCACAACGACTGAAATGGCAATTTGCTCAAAAATCATAAAACAATAAACACTTACTTCTTAAGGAGGTGAAACTGGATCACGAACAGTTGGTACAGATCCATCCTTGAGTACCAACTTTTCAGCAAAACCTGCCTTGCATTGCCCCTTGTTCAAAAAGCAGTCTGGAGTGAACTGATTTGTGCAGACATAAACAAATTTAGGTAGATTTTTGGGGCACATTACCTTCAGAAATATAACTAATCCACTGCATCCTCAGTGGCTCAGATGTTGGGAGGAAATGAAGACCTTACATTCAGTCTTACATCTAAAAACAGAACATCGGGATTGCTTATGAGACATTGTTGTTGCTACAGCGGCTCAAGCGCAGAGAAAATGGTGGACAGTGTACAACTCGCTGAGGGCGGAAACTATGCTAATGCAGGACTGTCAGTCAGTGGCCGTAGGCGGGGCCTAAGCAGTGTGATGTCACACTATTCAAAGAATCAAAACGGCATGTCTAATGAGACTGCTTTGTTTTAATGGGTATAAAAAAGGAGTGGGTGGATTTTTTTCATTGTAGGGTGGTTGTGTTCACGCACTGCCACCACATATTTATGTCCATGGGACACCATGTAAAAGTACATTTTTCATAATAGTTGTCCTTTAAGATTTGTCTTTAGTCAGTAAAGTAGTCAAGTAATAACCAATGTGACTTGGTTAGCTTATGGCCAACCACACAATACACTTGAAGTTGGCATGAAATGGAAGTTGAGACTCATTTCTTTCCTATTGTGACGTGAGTGAAACAGCTTCTCGAACAAGAACAAATCTAGGGCGGGACTTGATTTTGTCCATGGTGAATTGATTCATGGTTTGCCGTTACTGTGATCTCATGTGAGTGACAGGTTGCTTCGCCCTGCGCCAGCAAACATGTAATCAGAAAAGAGAAGAGATGTCGCTGCAAGACTAGGAGCAAGCCGGTGATACCTTAAAATTGACAATCTCACAGTAGGCTGGCCACTAGGTTTTGGAACAGAGCTAATGTTTCATAATAATAAAGATGATGCAATCACAAGTAGAATTCAAACCACACCTTTGCGGTTTGGCCTCAAAAAAGCTATAATCCTGTGAATTGCAAGTCAAAGAGAGGTGATTAACATTGCCTTAACAAATAGGGGTCATTAGCCCAGCAGATTGTCCGTGACATTTCAACCGCACACGCACCACCACAAATACTAATAGCTGCGTTTCTGTCCGCATCCATCTCAGACAGCTCCATCATATTATCAGCAGACTGCAGCAGGTAGGAGCATGTCACATATCGAATGTGCGAGCCAAGACTGCCGAGAGACAGAGAAAAGAAAAAAAATCTCACGTTTTCACTCAAAACAAACCCATGAGCATTTTGATTGCCTGATCGCAGGTGGTTAAGTTTTTAAACTGTCTATGTGGTAGCTTAAGTATTACAGATACTGAAGTGAACCAATGTATCAGGATTTGCATCTCTTGGGTTTGCACCCCTGTCCCTTCCCAGCATCCCTGCTCTGAAGGGGTAAAGCAATAAAGCTCATTTACAGTAAACAGTAGCAATGGGACGTCTTTGTTGTGCCATCGGTGGACATTAATTAGTCATTCACTGTTTGTCCACATGCATAATTCAGAGGGGGAGGTGGCATTTTCAAGGTGTGCGAGCTGCGGGGGTTTTCGTTCATTATTCTTTCATCTTTATTTTTTATTTGTTTGGCAAAGCTTGCGTGTCTTCACGAATGCACTGCTGATCTTCCACTCCGTGCTGTGATCCACCTGTTCACGTTCAACTTCATTGCAAAAGCCACTGCTTGTAATTTTACCTGTTTCAGAAGAACAGCTCTAGACAAACGACAGGGCTGGAAGTCAACTCTTTACAACGTAGAGTAGTACAGGAGCTGCATGGAGTTCCAACCATATGCGTATCCAGATATCTCGGATCCAATTTGAACTACTGTATGTGACCGTCCGACCGGATGTGATGCATTCAATTGTGGATAATTCATACATTCATGATATTCATTCAAATAATTTATTCAAATCATTCATTTTACCATGGTGAATAAGAAATGGGTAACATTTGTTTCACAACCAATTTGAAAGTTCTGTGAGACTGCCATAAGAGGGACAAAATGCAACAATCATATGCAAACATTGGAGACCTTGGAAAGGCAGTTTTAGTCTTAGACTTAGATGTTGGACTGACTTCAACTTAGTATTGGGCTTTCGACTCTTAAAGGGATAGTTCACCCAAAAATGAAAATTCTGTCATCATTTACTTACCCTCATGTAGTTCCAAACCTGTATGAATTTCTTTCTTCTTGAACACAAAGGAAGATATTTGGAAGAATGTCAGTAACCTAACAGATCTGGCCCCCCACTTACTACCATAGTAGAAAAATACATACTATAGTACTGACATTCTTCCAAATATCTTGCTTTGTTTTCAGCAAAACAAAGAAACTAAGGTGATGATACACAGGGCAACTTTTTGAGCAACGTTGCAACTTAAACTTTAAAATTTGGCCTTTGAAATCCAAAGTCTAAGAGTTTAGACTTTACAAATGCACTTAAACTTTACATTTAGGCTATGTTCACATGAAGCCAGAGCTTACCCTATCCAATCTTTTTTTTTTTTTTTCCCTCATCTCAAGAAATATTTGTGTACACATGAAACCACTAAAACGACTCAAAACGATGTAGTATACATGCCAGACCAGGCTGTACACACGAAAATGCAAAGGTGGCGTTTTCAGATTTATCCACTCTGGGACCCGGTTTTAAAAAATAGTGGTTTCACCTTCCGAAAATGCCGGATCCGTGTGGACGAAACGCCTATCCGATACAAAATTTGTGCGTTTACACAGAAACACGTCTCCGTGTGGACGGGGCCTTAGACTTTAAACTTTACACTTACACCACCTGACGTAGGCTTAAAAGTTTGGACAACGCAACCTTACACTTTGCAATTTGTACTTTATTCAAAGTGTCTTTGGATATAAGACTTTGGATTAAGGGCAAGTATATGATCTAGTCTTAAGATATAGACTTACAGGACTTTGGATTTTATACTTTACACTTGCACTTCAAACTTAAATCCTAGCTCTGGACTTTGATAATGCCAAATCTACCAAAGTCCACATGTCATTTTAGCTGGAAACAAATTATTATGCATGCATTTCACAAATGATTATATGACGGCCATTCAGTCCAAGCAGCAGGTACTTGCAGTGCTCTGAATGAGAGTCTATAGTACGACTTCTCTACTCCGCTCCACGGAAATGTATTTTGTGCATGAGTGAATTAGGTGATCATTTTTTATCTTACACGCGCTATGGCTTCTGGAGTCCGCTGCAAGGAAATTGGAGGGGAAAAGAAGTTTAACATTTATCGCATGCCGAGGTTAATCTCTTGAAATGGTGGGATTTTGTCAGAGGGAAGAGGAAAATCCTCAATGCACTCCGGCAGAATTACAGTCATATTTCAGAGCGCTTTTTTACCTCTGTCTCTCCTCCTCACCTTATCCTCCTTACCAAGTATCAAATCGTCATTATTTTGCTACTTCAAAAACACATACTCTAAAATGTCTCGGCCCAGTTTTATGCATCTATAGCCTGCTACTCAGGTAAAACAGTTAGTTACAGTTAATGGAGCGGCAAGCGTCTAATGGAAGTGCCTATTTTTGTTCTTAATTTTAGTATAAAACCTTGCTGTCCATCTGAAGAATCAACAAGGGAGGACAACATATATGGAGGCCCTAAATACCTGCCTATTAGACTGCAACCATGCTACCTTTGTGCCATAAACATCCCATAGACTGTAGCTTGAGACATCGCAATCTCTCCTAAACTCGAGATGACATACATGACTTAAAATGACTTGGATTAAAAACACGAGAAACTCTAAAGAACTGTTGTTGTTCTCTATTCAATATATTTGCTGTCTTGGAGAAACAATTGAAATATTGAAGAGATCTCATTTGTAGTTTTTTGATTCCTAAACTGCCACATGATTCCTAAATCTGTTCTTATTCACCTTCGTGGCCCTTTCTCGGTTCCTCTTTTTCACAGCCTGACAAAAGCAGGTGCCGAAAGGCATCTGTTAAAAAAGTACCACGCTCAAAGCAAATCGCTTCTTGCAGCTGTCAAAAGCAAGTCATACGCCTCTGTGCATCAATGCAGGTCTATTCACACTGAATTTAAAAAGCAGATCCAGAGCGAAATCGAACAAACCCTTGTGCCTTTAAGCTCCGTTTCACTGGTAGCTAGGTCTGTGTTTCACTACAATATAGAATTGAACCTGATGCATCAGAGCTATACTGAAATCTGCCTTGCCATCAGCACTGTACAGTTTAAACATTTACAGCATGCAAAGTACAGTTAGCATTCAGAGTGTACTGTCACTTCCAGAAGTGCATGTTAGTTAACATGACTGTCATGGCTGGAAAAAAGTAGTGCTTCACTTGTAGAAAATTTGAACTGGTTGTGTCTGGCCTTCTACTTAATGCCCACTACAAGACCAGCACTTCAGAGCTACAATCTTCCTAAAACAGTTTGCTTTATGTGCACCACTTAGCATTTAACAATCAAAGACATCAGGCAAAACGAAAAATGTGCAGAGACTTCTGTAAATGTGTGATAGGCGGTCTGCGACAGATTTGTTGCATCTCTTGCTGTGCAATTTATACCTGTATTTTATGGCATTTGCAAATGACTGTCTGCCGCACTGCAAAGTAATTCCACCCTGTCATATTTGTCTTTTAAAATTGTAACAAATTACGGTGATTTATTATGTGGAGCTCTTTGAGGTGCCCCCTTTTTCCATTTCTGAGAAGATAAGTCGCTGATGGCAAGATTGCAGGGCCATCCATTTAAAACGTGAGGCACTTGACATGAAGACATGTTTCATTCTCTCTGCATGTGACACAGCCCCCTTCCTTTGACTGGAGCCTGTCAGCATAATTCAACCCATCAGCATGCTTTTGTTGGGTATAAGACGAGTGTGTGTACATGTGTGTGTATGTGTGCTAGTGCATCTCAGCAAACGGACCGGAACCTTCTATTCTCGTTCCCCCCATACCCATGAACGCCCTCTCTACCTCTAGACCCGCTAATGAGGTGTGACTTGTCAGTTGGAGGACCGGACTGCCTGTCATCCTTCGTTCTTTCCTTCCATCCCTTCTTGCGCTCATACCTTTCTGCCCTCCTCCAGTCAATAGGACTTAGAGCTCTATCTGTCATGGTTAGAGACAACCCTGGGAGCTTTGACTGAACGATGTGTGTTTTAGAGTGTGTGAGAGAGAGCATGTGTAATCCTGGCACTTTGCATCCCCTTTTCCCTAAGAAAGGTAAAAAAAGAACAGAAAATGAACTGCTGGCATCATCTAGTAGCAATTGTAAAGTAGGGCAAGTTGCCAACAGGGTCTTTTGACTGTACAGAAATCCCCTTTTTCCCATCTCGGAGATTATGTCTTCTACTCAACCTTATTATGATGGAGCTGTTATTAGCAGGAGTGCGTGTAGAAAATGTGAAGGTGGTTGTTCGATGTTTGCTGGAAGGTAGATGTAGTCAATAGTACAGTAGATCACTTTGGTAACAACTATAAAAAAGAGGAACAATAGCCCTGTTTCCATCGCAGGAACTTTCCCCAGGAGCTAGGGACTTTGGGGTGGTACTTGGTGTGTTTTGACCACAGGAATAAAATTCTGGGTAAAATCCCTCAAAAAGTCCCTGCTCGCGAGGTAGTACTTTCAGAGTTCAGGATATTTTGGGGGTGGGACTTGGGCGCTGAACATGCTGATTGGCTGAGTTCATGCAGCATTATGATTGGTTGACTGCATGGGGTTGGGGTTGAGATTGGAGGGTGGGGGGTGGGGGGTTCCTGGGTAAAAAGTTCCTAGGACAAATTGTTCCAGGTAATTTCGGTGAAAATAAGGCTAATGAAAACTAACACTAGAGATCCTTTCAAATGAATCCTGTCACTGTTCTCCAATGCAAAGAATATGATTGAGAGATCAAGCTACAATGCAACCTTGAAATATTGAAAGTTGGGTTATTAGCCAGTGACTTATTCTTGCATAGCCTTTTAACTAGCATTATCAGGGGCCTCATTTATAAACATTGCTTACGCACAAAACAGGCCCTGAAAGTGCGTATGGCAGTTTCTACACATAAGTTGAGATTTATAAAAACAAACTTGACAGGAAAATTTGCACACCTCCACGCAAACTCTGACCCATGCATACAAACAGTTTGGCGACACCGATGGTGAGCTGAGGGACTGACGGCAGATGAAGGAAAACCACTTTAAATCCTCATTATGAGTCATAATCATAAATACAGTGCATGTTCACAATAACAGTTTAAATAAATAAAAGAATGATTTAAACTCACGTGGAAACTCACGTTTTCATTTTGATGTACACATTTACATTAATATTACACTTTCACTATTGGCGATAAGCACTGAAATTACATTACGCAGTCATTACGGAGAAGTTAATCAAACGTGATATGAATTTAGATAGTAGATGTGCTACTTTCGATCACTTTTCCTGTGACACGCTGTTTTAATGACAGATTTGCATGTTTCCTTTTTAAAATACTTCAGTGAAGCGCAGAGAAAGACAATTGTATTTACACTGCAATAAATAAGTAGGCCTATCTGTTTCTACTAAAAATAGCCTATAAACTTCCTAAAAGATATGTTCACCTTATCAGCAAAACTGCATAAATTTGATTCGAATTGTTTAAAACAATTAAAATACTATTTGGCCAATGGAAATTAATGAATCAACTCTATTCTAAAACCTTTATCTTAAGTATTTAATGCAATTTTACTTTTATGCATATTTTGATATATTTATTCTAAAACATAAGAATATTGGATGATTTTTAGCAATGTAATGTGTATGGCACAAATGTTAACCATGGTGTCACGTGGATGGGAATATGCATGGAAATGATATGCAGATGAGGTTATGCATAGTAAAACTTGGCGTCATAAGCTCCATATATGGTGATTTCGGGGAGGAGACAGGGTGGAGATGCACGTACGCACAATCTTCCGCTGACTGGGATTTATAAAGGGATCTGTGCGCAGGTTTTGGCGTACGCATGGTTTTATAAATCTGACGCAGAATCTAGTTTTTGTGCATACGTACACTTTTAGGATGAAATCTACGCAAAGTTTTATAAATGAGGCCCCCTGGTCTGGTCCACATTGAAACTTACTCAGGCCAAGAACTACCCACTTACACAGGAAGAGACCATCAGATCCACATATAAAAGCGACAAACTACAGTTAGTTTTGTTTTTATGTGCCATGTAGGGGCAGGTTTACCTGAAATAATAACAGACCAACATTACCCTGGCATGAAAGTTGGACTTAAATTTAAGCCAAAGTATAATTCAGTTTTGACACAAATACTTGAAGGGGTCCTTGATTATGATTTCACTTTTTTAACTTTAGTTAGTGTGTAATGTTGCAGTTTGAGCATAAACATCATCTGCAATGTTACGACGCTCAAATACAAAGGGAGATATTTTCTTTTACAGAAATCACTTTTAAAGGACTACAACAAATGGCTGGTAGGGACTACAACAAGGTTCTTCCTGGATTAGTGACATCACAAACCCCAACATTTATACACAATACATAAACCCTGCCCCCAGGAACTCTGGTATGAACAATGTAAGGTTGAACACTGTTACTGACAATTCTCATTTTGGCTGCGTGAGATTCTCCAGCTTTGTTGTTGTTGTTGAGCAACCGAAGCTTGAGCTGTTAAAGCTCCGCCCTCTTCTGGAAAGGGGTCCGGGAGCAGCAGCTCATTTGCATTTAAAGGCACACACACAAAAACGGTGTGTTTTTGCTCTCACCCAAATAGGGGCAAATTTGACGAGCTATAATAAATGATCTGTGGGGTATTTTGAGCTGAAACTTCACGGACACATTCTGGGGACACCAGAGACTGATATTACATCTTGTAAAAGGGACATAATAGGTCCCCATTAGGAGTATTGTACAGACAAATGCATAGCCTTTCATAAATGTACTCCATTTGATATTGTGAGCAAACATAGGCGATCAACACATGCACACTAGAAAGTTTAATCTCCAGTATCTGTGCTATTTCTCTCCAGTAGTTATGAGCAGTGAAAATGTCTTTGTACTAGAGTTACGTGTAACTAGAGTTACGTGTAACTAGAGTTACGTGTACTTCTTAATCCCTTTACACAAGTGCTCATCAGTATGGACCTCTATTGTTGTGTTTCCAGTAGTTTGTTATTGTATTTGTTCCATCTCTTCGGTTTCTTTTTCGACTGTAAAACAATGGCCTGGGTCAGTTTTGTCATCTGGTGGAAAAATAATTAGTAAGAAAAAAAAAAAAGGTGCCTTGGCAGGTGGAGTGCACACTGTACGCTTATCTTAGCATACATGTAAAAACCAAAGTATACTTTGGCCTTTAATGCTATAAAGAAAAGAGATCATGTGGGCTTAATTTGTATAAACATAGAACCCATAATGTCAACCTGGTACTTGTGAACATGCCCTCAAATACAGTATGCATACTACCTTTGTTCATCTGCTTTTACTAAACTGTTTACCGTGTACACTATTATCTTGCTAACCTTGCGATCTCATAAAGCACCACTCCATGATGCTATCTGCAATGCTTTCATGTGGACGCTTGCTTTAGAGGTGCATTGAAGCATGGTCGCAAATCATGTGAAGCGGTCTTAATAGGGTAATTAATTTACAATATCATTCATATATCACGAGCACTGATATGTTCTGAACGTACCTACGCAGTTTTCATTTCATTTCCCATTCATCCATTGTCATTTACATCATCTAGTCATCAATCAATCCTTACTGCATGTCAAAATCTGAGAAATGATGCTTGTATGTAGTTGCAAAATGGAATACAGTGACACTGTTGTTTCAAACGTCATATATTGCCGTCCACACACTCCATGATTTGAGTCCTGATTTTCCACTCACTGACAGTTAATGAAGATCACTGACAAAAGTTGCCTGAAATGTGAATTTTTTTTCACATTTCAAAGATTTGATCTGAGAAGCACCAATGTGTTGCCAGACATCCCATTCTGCAAAAACTAATTTCTGCTACCATGTGTAACAGTATTGCATCTTGGCTGACCACTTGTGATCGGTTCACTGAAAATGCATCTTAATTCCATGTGGAAACATGCTTTCTCTCTCACTCACTTGATTTCTGATATATTGCATATAATTTGCAGGCATCAGGGAGCCGCTATAAATATACGGTAGACTCCCGGACCTTCCAGGAGAGGTTGGATGACTGTGTTGCAGATGTTCAACAGATATTTAGAAGTTTAAATTTCTAGACCTGTCTGTGATCCACATCCTGCAGTGTGAAATGTGTTTGGGCTGGAAATGACAGACATTTGTGTAATGAGAAAAGAACAGCAATCTGATGACTTTGAAAGTCACAGTCTGTGGGTGGCATAAGTTTTTGAATAACATTTTCATAAATAACACCTCTTTAAACCGATATAAAAGAATATGACAACTGAAATATGAGTAAAATCTTTGCATTAGCATTTAAAACATTTAGCAATTAGCCTGTACTGTCCTGGAGCTTTTGTTAGTTAGCATTATTGAATATTGCCTGGCTGTTAAAATTCGCCAACCAAAATTCTCCATTACCTTGATTCTTCAAAAAATTATGTCTTTCAGCCAATAAGATGCATATCACTATTGAATTTTTCTTATACCATCATACTAGCTGATCCAAGCTCAACGGAACAAATGGTTGGGTTTCAGATGGGGTGTGGATTAGATTTTCATATATACTTCTTTACATCTTTGAATCGTATTTTAGCTAGCTTTTCCCAAGTGGTTTTGGCTTCAGGTCGAGTTCAGGTTCAAAATTTGACTGTACCAATCAGGTCAATCAGGTCACAGGGTCTTTTTTTTAAACTGAATTTAGGTTTCAACCACTACATAATACATTTTCAGCGGGCTGTCTTTCGAAATTAGCTGTATCTCTGTCAGCCAACTCATTGTGTTGAATTACACTCTGCTAAGCCACATGACTTGCTTGGGTTCTTCAGACTGCTGCCTTACTTTTGCTAATTGCACTTGTATTATAAAAACATATTCCCCATAGAGCTCTGCCAATTTAATCTTTTGTTAAAACGTGTGAAGAACATTTGTAATTTAATAAACCTCATTAACAGAAAATGGAAGAGGGAGGGCTTAATGAGGAGAGGGGGGATTTTCAGACAGCCTACCGAATGTCCTAGAAATGCCCTGTTTTACCCCTGAAAGAAATTCATAATGAATGTCTCACCCTCCGCTAATCACTGAATGCCATACTGTGCACACATCAGTCATACAGCCTGCCAATTATGCATGCTACTTTTCATACAATGTATAAAATATCTGATCCATTTGAACAGTGTTTAACGTTACAGTGTTTAAGTATACAGTATGTGCCTTTCATTTTAAGTTACGATCCAATAATGGTCAGATTTAACATTTCCAAATCACCCATGAAAATGAAATAAAAATGTTGCGTTTAAATCGTTCCTTTAGAGCTTTTTATTATCATTATCTCTGACACGATCATCACATCTTCAGATGTAATTATGTTTAATGAGAATGACAGTAACAAAATGGTGCAGTGGTTTATGCAAATCACTTTTCTCGCACTCTGAGTAATCAAGAAACGAGAAGAATATGACTGTTGAGTTAAAATGATTAAATAGTGGAATAATATTCTTCTGCAAGCACAAACAGCCCTTGAGGATGTGTGGTGTGGTGTGGGTGGGCTTCTGGGCCTGTGGTGTGTGTGTTTTAATAGATAAGTACTTATAACTTCAATCATTTACCCGCTTTCTTCATTTTACACTGAAATACTTTGAAATGTGTATGTTTGGGAGACATACATGACGATTGGACAAATGGGTAATAATCTATAAAAAATAGCTGGTTTAAGCTAGTTTTACTTGTCTCTCAGCCTGGGCTGCGTTTCCCAAAAGCATCGTAAGCCTAAGTTGATCATAGAACCATTGCCACCAACGGAGCTATGATCAACTTAGGCTTACGATGCTTTTGGGAAACGCTACCCTGGTCCGTGTGGTCTTTGTTTGCCCCAAACCCCTCTAAAACTCTCTGACCAGCACAACTAAGACTAGAAAACCACCTTAGGGTCGTTTAAGCAGTGTTTTCAGCAAGGAAGTGAGGCTGACCAGAGCTGGCAGAGAGGAAAACCGCTCTTGAGGTGCCGGTGAACTGCTCAGGCGAGACTAGGAAGGAAACATGCCATGAAGGGCTTCTCAGGCTGGTTATTGATTGGAGTTCACTGGCGGCCATCATTGAGACAAACACGGTGGAAAGAACCAGAGGCGATCATTACCACTCGAGCACTGGTGTCAGTAAACATTAGATTGTCTCTACACTGATACTAAGGGGAAAGCCTGCTTTGAACATCGGGCCTCAGCTGTACAACGGGTTCCCAGTGGGAGTATAATTCAAATCAATAGATGTTCTGACTATAGTCAAATGATTTGAATACCAATAGATTGCTTTTTGGGGGGAGAGAAAATGCTGGATATCCTTAGATTATAACAGTGATTATAAACACATGTTGAGATCTGACAAGATTAAAAGAACCAGCAGACATAACAGTAACAGCATAGACATAAACAAAAACACTGTTTTGACTTGACAACTGTTGTAGCCGTTTCATCTTTTAGTTTATTTTTTTTTATTTTTTTTTCAAATTAAATCAAATAAAATTTTATTTATAAAGCACTTTTTAAAATCAGCTTGGTTGGCCAAAGAGCTGTACATGAAAGTAAAAAGAAAAAAAATAAGAACAAGAAACACGAAAAAGTTACAGAAGCATGGATTTAAATTCCGCTCATGTAGGAGCTGTTTTAACATGTAGTTGTAGGTTGTTTTACAGCTTTGGGCCAGCCACTGCGAAAGCTCGATCACCCCTGCATTGTAGGCAAGATCGTGGGACAGACAAGAGATGTTGATCTAGATGAGTTGTGAGTGACAATTAAGTCAGAGAGGTATTTGGGTGCTTCATTGCAGAGGGACAGTGTAGAGAGCGTAGGTGATATGATCACATTTGTGGCTGCCCGTAAGCAGTTTTGGACCATTTAGAGAGTAGAGATTGAGGAGAGAGGTAGCCCGACATATGAGTTACAGTAGTCGAGTTATGTGTTAATATAAGCGTGAATAACTGTTTCAAAGCTGCCCCTACTTAAAAGCGGCTTGACTTTGGCCAACCGGCGTAGGTGGTAAAAGCTGGCGCTAAATATGCTATTGATTTGTTTGTCTAGTTTAAGATTACCGTCGAGATAAAATCCTACATTTTTAAAGTTGGTGGTAAGGTATAGTGTGAGGGTGCCTAGATCGATAGAATTTCCATTAGATAGCTCATTTGGACCAAATTGGATAATTTGGGTTTTATCGTCATTCAGTAACATAAAATTATTCATGAGCCACAGTTTAAGTTCGTGAAGACATGCCTCTAATCTCTTGTGCACAGAGTTATCTTTATGTTTTATATGTATGTAGAGCTGGGTGTCGTCTGCGTAGCAGTGGTAGGACACACCAAATCTACTCGTAATTGATCCTAGGGGAAGCATGTATAATGAGAATAGTAGAGGTGCCAGAATCGATCCCTGGGGTATGCCACAGGTGAGGTGAGTCACTGAGGATGAATGAGCACCTAAACTAATTGAAAAACTTCTATTGGAAAGGAAAGACTGGAACCATTTAAGTACCATGCCTGTTATACCAATTGACCGTTCCAGCCGAGATAAGAGAATCTTGTGATCAACAAAATCAAAAGCTGAACTCAAATCTAATAGACTAATGTAAATTTTTAAGGGGACATATTCTATGCAAATGTAGCATTTTATTTTGCACTATGTTAATCAAGGTTTATTGTAGTAAAATGTAGTAAAATTGCAATTTGTTGTGACACAACCATAGAATTAAAAAAATCCCCTCTACTCCAGTTCTAAAATCGTACGTATCCTATATATATATTGAAAAACGGCATGTCAAGAGTCTTTGAGCCATGTTTGACACCAATGAAGTGAAATATCATTGTCTTTTAATCAAACCTGGTGCATCAATATGATTTTAGAGCTACAGTACTGTATGACAAAGGTGATTTTTGTTTTCTTTAATTTTCACTCTGCTCTTTTCATAAAGATATTGTATTATTTCAGAATATAACATTTACACATGCTAGGAAGTCAAGGAATGTGATATTGCTGACACTATAGACTTTTATCTTTCCGTTGTGGGAAGGTACAAAAAAAAGATAGAATTCAAGTTGCCAAGCTGAGCACTTTCATGGCTTTGTCCTCTGTTTCTGCTCCTGAGCAAAAAG
This sequence comes from Ancherythroculter nigrocauda, assembly GCA_036281575.1. Lineage (NCBI taxonomy): Eukaryota > Metazoa > Chordata > Actinopteri > Cypriniformes > Xenocyprididae > Ancherythroculter > Ancherythroculter nigrocauda. The sequence goes on along the minus strand of VTFQ01000024.1, from coordinate 4,035,216 downwards.
ACAAATTAAACAAGTTTCTATAAAGCGGCGACATACGTCTCTGGCAGCATGCTTTTAGCTGGGCTCCTTATTTGTTAAGCAACTAGATTAATTTATTGTATTTATATGGGTGGCCACCTGCCTGGCCCTACTGAAGGACACTTTGAAGCACAGTTGTTAGTTGGCTAATCTTTCTGTGTGGATGATTGAGGATCTACCATTCACAATAAAACAGCCAATATGGGAGAGAAATGCGTCGAAGGGATCATAAAAGAAATGGTTAATTTAACTCTCGAAGGACTCTTAAGCCCAGAGACTTGCTACTGGAGCAATACTAATGTCTGACTGCACTCTAATAAAATGCTGGGTTGTTTCAACCCATGTTTGGGTCAAATATGGACAAACCCAACCATTGGGTTTAAAATTTAATTAAATTTAAACCAGTTGTTGGGTTTGTCCATATTTGACCCAAATATGGGTTGAAACAACCTAGCATTTTTTAGACTGTGACAGATAGCAGTTATGTATAATACAAATGGTGCAGTATGTAGTTCATTCTGAACAAACAGTCTCAGTTGTGTCCCCATTTTTTATTAGTTATATAATTAACACAAATCAGAAGGGCCACAACTTATTTACATATTTCAGACTCTGCGTAGAGTTTAATGCAACTTAAATTGATTTTTAGAAATTTTTTTTTTTATAAATATTTCTTTTCATTGTAATATTGTCCCGTTTTCATCACCATTACATTCAATGGGTTATACAGAATTTAAAAAAATAATATAATTATTATTATAAATATAATAATATAATTATATGATATTTCCATATATTATATATATATATATATATATATATATATATATATATATATATATTATATATATAATATATATATATATATATAATACACACACACACACACACACACTAAAAAACAGTTTGGTATTTCTGACATCATAATTTATAAGGTTACAAACTTTTTTTTAGCTTCCATCCTGTCTTTATTAGCATGATGTCCACACTTTTGTACACAATTGCCTTGTCAAGCTCAACATTTCATAATAATAAATAAATAAATAAATAAAAATTACTTGATGTGTATGAACACAGCTTCTGTATGCGAGTGGGCAGCATGTTTAGGATTCATGGGGCTAAATTAAGCATAAATTCAGAAGGGAATCTTGACCAATGTGTCCAAACAGCATGTCCTTGTAAAACCCCGAGGACATTAATACCAGCTGCCCTTGGTAGCTATTTCCTATCTTTACTACCTTCATGTTCCTGCTTTGTTTGGTTTTGTACAATTTCTACACAGAGTTGTAGAATTAATTAATTTTGACAGTAGAATGAATGATATTTGAACCCGTTGTCTGCATGAGCTCAACATGCTGTGTGCTAACTGCTCTTACTTCATGTCATCTTTAATGTAGGTTAATGTAATTTACAAAAGACATTCCTTTTAAACGAAGATACTTGTAAACTAAGATAACCTTAAATGTATCATGATTATGAGCGCAGTAATGCTTTAAAATTCAGCAGCGGCTATTTAAACTAAGTGGAAAAACATGTAAACAGTGGAAGATTCTGTTTACACAGAGTATAAAGTGCAACAAATAGGATCTTGAATAAAGTAAGTGTGTACTTAAAGGTACACGCACAACATTTATATAATGAGCTATACATCATGAATCCATCTTCCAAAACGTGTTTTTGTCTTATCTTGAATCACTATGATAAGTGTTTAAGTTCAGACTATTTTATCGGACTGAAAATATACACAATACAGAAAATAAATACATAATTTATTGGACAAAAAAAAAAAAAAAGAACTGAATGAACCCAGTCCCTCGTCTAAAAACTTGAGTCAGATCTCATTTAATCCATTTTAGTTTAGAATTACACAAATGTGAAAATGAAGTGAACTAGGAGGGCCAAGATAAGATCTGACTCCACTTTCAAGGCAAGCAACAGTGTGAATGCAATTTTAGCCCACTTACTGGATCTTTTAGTTGTAGTGCGTAAACGTTAGGATGTTAAAATTGTTTCTTCTGTTTTTGGGACAGGACTATATGATTGGAAAATAAATAAATAAATAAACTTCACTGTTCAGTGATACTAGTTGCACATTCAGCTTTAAAGGGTACTCAACTCTGACAAGAGTAGGAATGTCTCTCTAGAAACAACAAAGGATGTAGATCCAGGAACTTGTCCTATTTAACACAACGCCTCCTTTATTGTTTATTTTTGTAAACAAGAAAACACCGAATAACACAAGGTAAAATGTTAAAAGGTTGTTACATCAGCATGTTTATGCATGAGCATAACCAGTGTGTTTTTTTTAACATTCTTCTAGCTTGATCTCACAGTTCTTTGGTAAAAGAGGGAATTCTCTCTCCTTTCCAGAGTGTATTTATGTTTTTGACATTCTGCTAAAGAAGAAACCCCTAAGGCTACCCGCGTTAACACGGCCTCTATGTCAGAGACAGACTTAGCAAACATTTTTATTATCCATTGATTCATGGCCAGCTCTGCTGAGCAGCCTTTTATGCCAGACAACACCGCACGAGTGCAGCTGGCATCGGTCTGATAATTAAACCAAAGCACCTCTACCCTCTAACAGCTCCTAATAAAGCTCTCATGAAAAAGATATGAATGTGAAAAAAGAGAAATGGAGGTGCGTACCAACCGGATGAGCCTCAGTGAAAGTAGACTGCTTGCAGTGAAAAATGCAGTAGGTAAAACAGAAATCACACTAATAATGGAGGTGAAATGCATGGGTGACAGTTTGTTGCACCATTGACTGATCTGAAATATCTGACGGTGCAAAGCACTTTGGAGCCACTAATTACTGGGTATTAACCTACTTTTATCCCATTCAAGTCATCCACAGAGCCTTTAAAGCTGAATATGCAAGTGCTTTTTGCAATTTGCTATATTTAAAGTGGGTTTACTTTATTCTTAAGTCTGTCAATGAAGTATAAAAGTTCAATATTCTAGTTCTAGTTCAATATTGACAGCATCTCTGACTGGCTGTCGATTGCCATTTGAAGACAATCATTTTGACTCATACCTCAGCTTGTAAAAACATGCAAAAAATGTGTTTTGTACTTATAATAAAAGTGTATGTTCAAGTTAAAAATGTCATAACTGAGTAAGTAAACCTAGGATTAAGACTGGCCCACACTAATTAATATATATATATATTATACATGTTTGTAACCAAGCAGATCTCGCCCCTTATTGACAACCATAGTAGAGGAAAAAAAAAAAAGAAAAAAAAAAAACTATGGTAGTCAATGAGGGGGTGAGATCTGCTTGGTAACAAACATTCTTCCAAATATCTTCCTTTGTGTATGGCAGCACACAGAAATTCATACAGGTTTGGAGCAACTAGAGGATGAGTAAATGATGACAGAATTTTCATTTTTGGGTGAACTATCCCTTTAAAAGTTTTTTTTTCCTCTAGTGTGTGGAGTGCTGCGACGTGACCAACACACACTAACAGTTTCCATTCACAAACAACCAGAGTCTCGACTGTGAACACGGGACATCTCGCAAAATCTCTTGTGGTCAAACGTGACTTTGGAGTAAATAAACAAGGCGGACGACAGGCAAGAAGAAATGGCAATAATGGTGTTTGGACCGCTTTTTACAGAAAGTTTGTGGGGGGAAAAAAAAGGAAAGAGGTTTGTTATGTTTCCGTTCCCCGCAACTCGCTTTCTGATTGGGCATCATTTCATTCCACGTGACAATCTACAGAGTGTGTTAGACAACATGTTGGATCGTTCTTCCGAGCAGATTCAATCACTCTTAACACACTTCACACCACAGGAAAAACTGATAAAATAATCTATAGAACCATCAAGATAATCTGGACTTTAAATAGGAGGGGAGAATTGGGCCCAAAATCGGCCCGAATATCTTGTAGTGTGTGGGTGCCTTTATTGTCATAAAATTGCTTACCGACCTTGTCTGTGCAAAGAACAGTATATACAATAGTTCAAGTCTTGTTGTAAACATGTAAAGTCAGGAACCCAGTAACTTCCACATGGTTTTCACAGAAATACTAGGAAGACGTTTAAAGGGTTAGTTCACCCAAAAATGAAATTTCTGTCATTAATTACTCACCCTCATGTCGTTCCACACCCGTAAGACCTTCATTCATCATCGGAACACAAATTAAGATATTTTTAATGAAATCTGAGAGCTTTCTGACCCTCCATTGACAGCCTACACAACTACCACTTTCAAGCCCCAGAAATGTAGTAAAGACATCATTAAAGTAATTAATGTGGTTTAACCTCCATTTTACGAAGCGATACGAGAGCTAGGTTCACGCAAAAACATAAATTACCACTTTATTTACAAATATTAATCTCCAACGCACATTTATCATGGTCAACACGCATGGTCATTTATTTATTTATTTTTTTGCACAAACAAAACAATTGCATCACATCATAAAATTGAGCTTAACCACTTGGGTCACATGGATTACATTAATGATGTCTTTATTACCTTTCAGAGGTTTGAAAGTGGTTGTTGCGTAGGCTGTCAATGGAGGGACAGAAAGCTCTCAGATTTCATTAAAAAGATCTTAATTTGTGTTCCGAAGATGAACAAAAGTCTTACGGGTTTGGAACAACATGAGGGTGAGTAATTAATGACAGAATTTTCAATTTTGGGTGAACTAACCCTTTGAGGCATATCTACAGTCAGTGGCGCCTGCAGCTGTACGGCTGTACGCACTGTGCGTACCTTGAGAGGGCGCTAATTAATGCCGTTTCTATTTTTTACATAATTTTTAAATTGATTATTAAAATCTATCTGCGTACACTCAACATATTAAGAGAGAAAGAGAGAATGAGAATACATAAAGGTGTGCGTTTGTGTGTTGTAAACTCAAACGTGTGTATGTGCATCAATAGGTGGGCGTGGGGGATATGGATGAAAAGAAATCTGATTGGCTAGTTTAGTTTCGTTTTTTTCCACATCTGAAAAATGACGTTACAAATAGTTAATGTTTAAAAACAGGCTCAAAATGAGCAAACACTCTCTAAAACAGCTAAATTCGACTGAAACATTTGCAAAATGGCCTAAAACTATTGAGTAGAGATGAAGAAATTAAGCTTTTCTCTAAAGGTTTTGGGAAAGGTTTATGGTTTCAAAGCATCAAGAGTGTCGAAAACAGTGCCATCTTGTGGCAGGTAAAATTTACAGCACCCATAAACTTGAATGCGCAATTCCGTTGTTTTATCCAGTAAGCACAAACAGCCTGACGACGCTAAATGTGTTTATTTCAATAATATAAATCACATATTAAATTTGGCAATAGATGAAATAGATAAAAAAAAAAAAAAACAATAATTATAATAATAATACTAATGCATACTGAGTTGTTTGAGGCAAGTAAATTGTGTTGTTATTTTATTGTAAATAGCCTACTGTTTATATGACAGAACATATGAAGAGTTTGGTTCCAAAACGCAATAACTCCATTTTGATTCATTTGAGTAAAAAGGTGTTTTCTTTACCAAGAAAGTGGCAAGATGAAAACCACTATTTTCTGTTTCAAACTTTCACATAGCATCTTTTGGTTATAAAAACATTAAAAATTCAAATCTACATTTTGATTTTAAAAAGTTTATTATAAAAACGTATTTTTTTTTTTCCCAAAATGCAATAAATCCATGACACTTTTTTTTTCAAAATGCAATTAATCCATCTTCAAATTAAAAATACACAACAAAGTAAGTTGATTCATATACATGACAGAGTCTAAACATTGCCAATATTTATCTTATATACAGGCATTTTACTAAAAATATATTCAGCCGTCACTCCCAAAATGGATCTTGTTAATGTTATAAATTATTTGTCATTACCGATTAAAGAGTATCTGGCGCCACCGCACGGTTAAATAAACACATTTGCCAGGTACATTGGTATTAAAAATGGCTTTTAAAAAGCCTTCAGTGTTTTTACAGTGGGTGGAATGGAGCGCTGTGATTGGTTGAGCGGATATATCGCGTTCTGCAGAGAAGGGAGACTGGCGTTTGTCGCGTTTTGGAAAGAAAGGGAGAAAACATGACAGAATAACATGACGGATATCGCATTTTGCGCAAAATTAATAAATGACTTTTCAATACCGACCAGATACAATACTGATTTTGGTGGAAACTCAATTTTTTGAAAATGGCGTTTATCGCGTTCCCTTTCGTGGGAACTATCGACGCTACGTCGGATGACGTGATGGGAACCCTCTGTATTTTGTGTTCGTGAAGCACCTCTGTATCCAACCAATGAAAAGACGTGACGTCAGAGGCGGGTGACGTCACGGATCAGGAAGCTATAAAGCACACCTGAACACAAAGCACGCCAGCTTCTGTTGTCTTCAGCAAGCGCTATCTGTATCTCGTTTGTCTTATTTATTGTTTGTCTGTCTGATATATTCACACAGTGATCTCTTCGTCCGAGGACAAGAGTTTCAAAGCACAATAGAAAAAAGACATATAAAGAGAAATATTATGGCGGAAAAGCAGCAGTTCAAAAAGTGTGTTCCTCCCTGCCCACGCTTCATTGTGGAAGGGGATACACACGACATGTGTGTAAAATGCCTGGGGGTTGAGCACGCACAGGCGGCTCTCGAGGGAGCCGTCTGTGTGCACTGTGAGCGGCTCACCCTCAGAGTGCTGCGATCGCGTCGAGCGCTCTTCGAGGAGGGCGCCGAGGCGAGTGTTCCCCGCGGGTCCGGTCCCGCTGCTGCCGAGGCTCAGCGTAGGCTGCACTCGTGGGGTTCACAGATGGATCTAGCGGAGGGGGAAGAGACGGGCCCTGCCTTATCGCTTCCCTTACCTGCTAGACCCAGTGTCTCTCCTTTGGTGGCGGAAGCACGCGTAGCGGTTTCTTCCCCCCGAAGAGAGGCACCGATGCTCAATATATCTTCCTCCGAGGAGGTTGATGTAGAGAGTGTCGATGATGTACCGCCAGCAACATTACCGGCTTATGAGGAGCTATTAGAGGTAGTGACCAGGGCTGTTGAAAAGTTGAATATAGAATGGCCTGTGGAGAAAGCCGAGTCCAGAGTAAAGAGTAAACTGGAAACTACATCCAGCTTGGTGGGTAAGGCTTACTCGGCAGCAGGTCAGGCGGCGGCATGCCTTCATACAATGTCTATCCTCCAGGCATATCAAGCCGACCTGCTGGGGGAAATTGATCAGAGCGGGGAAGCGTCCTTTGAGGCGATTCACGAATTGCGTAAAGCCACAGATTTAGCTCTCCGGGCCACCAAGGAGACGGCCAAATCCATCGGCCGTTCTATGGCAGCCCTGGTGGCCATGGAGAGGCACCTATGGTTGAATCTGTCTGATATCAAGGAACGTGATAAAAATACGCTCATGGACGCGCCGCTGTCTCCTGATGGCCTGTTCGGCGACGCAGTGTCAACAGTCGTCGACAGGTTTCAGGAGTCACGTAAACAAACGGCGGCGTTCTCTAAAGTCATTCCCCGCCGCGCTCATCCCCCCGAGGCTGCTGGGCGGGAGCAGCCTCGGCCGACAGCCAGCTCCTCAGCAGCATCCGCGCACAGAGCGCAGCAAAAAGCCAGTGTCGCCTCCCGTACTCCCCCACGCAGTGCCTGGGGACCGGGACGGGCGGCACAGGCGAAGCCTTCCGGAGGTAGGGCGGATCTGAGGACCGTCATTATCTCCCGGAAGGCTTCAAAGAAGAAGTCCTGACACTAGTGTCACAGGATTTCTTGAGGGCAGCCCCCTCCGGGAGGATTCGGATATCGGGTCCTCCTCGGTGCCCTCAGGGGACCGTTCTGCCAACCCTGCCACCAAGTGTGAGTCAGGGCGCAGCGGTCTCCACCGATCCTCCGAGGGGGGTCGGTCAGCACGTGATTCGCCTGTCTGCCGGTGCGCCGCGTCAGATGGACGAGCCAAGTGCTCAAAAAACACCAGAGACCAGTCTCGAGAGACTGGTTCCCTTAGTAGAATATTTGGAAGAGTGGAAAAATCTCCCGAATGTTTCGAAGTGGGTGCTGCTCATGATAGAACAGGGCTACAGAATTCAGTTCGGTTCACGACCGCCCAGGTTCAACGGGGTGCTTCCCACGGTGGTAACCCCAGAGCAGTCTCTGGTGATGGAGCAAGAAGTAACGACGTTTTTGCAAAAAGGGGCTATAGAAAGGGTTTCCCCTCCCAGCAAAATGTCGGGCTTTTACAGCCGCTACTTCATTGTTCCGAAGAAGGATGGAGGGTTGCGTCCGATCATAGATTTACGTGTGCTAAATCGATCCGTAAAGAAGCTGAAGTTCAAAATGCTTACACTCAGACAGATCATCCCTCAGATCAGGTCCGAGGACTGGTTTGTAGCGATAGATCTGAAAGACGCATACTTTCATGTATCCATCCATCCTTCACACAGGAAGTTCCTCAGGTTTGCTTTCGGGGGCGAAGCTTACCAATACAGGGTTCTTCCGTTCGGCCTATCCCTCTCACCCCGCACGTTCACGAAGTGCGTGGATGCAGCGCTGGCTCCGCTGAGACTCCAGGGCATCCGCGTGCTGAACTATATCGACGATTGGTTGATATTAGCTCAAACAGAACAATTGGCAGTTCAACATCGAGATGTTGTTCTGTCGCACATGAAGAGGCTTGGGCTGAGGCTCAACGCCAAAAGAGTGTGTTGGTCCCGAGTCAGGTTGCAAACTACTTAGGTGTAATCTGGGATTCCACCACGATGCAGGCGCAGTTGTCCCCTGCTCGTGTGAATTCCATTCTCGGGACCGTGAAAGGGGTGAAGTTAGGCCAGTCACTCACTGTAAAACAGTTTCAGAGACTGGTGGGTCTGATGGCAGCTGCGTCCAACGTTATTACTTTTGGCCTTCTGCACATGAGACCCCTACAGTGGTGGCTCAGGACCAAGGGGTTTTCCCCAAGGGGAAATCCTTTTCGCATGATCAAAGTCACTCGGCGATGCCTTCGTGCTCTGGTCATGTGGAAGAAGCCTTGGTTCCTAACCCAGGGACCCGTGCTGGGGACTTCTGGTCGTCGTGTAATGCTTACGACAGATGCTTCCCTCACGGGCTGGGGAGCGGTCATGAGTGGCCGCTCAGCTCAGGGTCTGTGGGAGGACCATCAGCGCTCCTGGCACATAAATCGGCTGGAGATGATGGCGGTGTTCCTTGCACTAAAACACTTCCTCCCCGACCTGAGAGACTGTCATGTGTTGGTCCGCACGGACAACACTACGGTGGTCTCGTATATCAACCATCAGGGGGGTTTGCGGTCTCGCCCATTATCAAAGTTGGCCCTCTGGTCCCAGGGGAAGCTCCTCTCGCTGAGAGCAGCTTACATCCCCGGGCGGTTGAATGTGGGAGCGGACGCCCTGTCGAGGCAGGGCGCGAGACCGGGGGAATGGAAACTCCACACCGAGGTGGTGGAGTTGATATGGAAAACTTTCGGTCGAGCTCAAGTCGATCTCTTTGCCACAGAGGAGTCAGCTCAGTGCCCTCTGTGGTACTAACTTCAGCACCCAGCACCTCTAGGGCTGGATGCCATGCTACAGACGTGGCCGAGGCTACGTCTGTATGCATTCCCCCCAGTCTCAATGCTCCCGGGAGTTCTGGAAAAGGTTCGCCAGGAGAAGGTCGACCTAATATTGGTGGCCCCTTACTGGCCGACCAGAATATGGTTTTCAGACATAATGTCTCTACTGCACGGCTCTCCCTTGGAGCTTCCTCTCAGGCAGGATCTTCTGTCTCAAGTGGGCGGCACGATTCTCCATCCCCGCCCAGAAATGTGGAAACTGTGGGCCTGGCCCCTGAGGGGGCAAGGCTCATAGAAACTGGTCTCCCAACCGAGGTTGTGGAGACCATCCTTCATTCCAGAGCTCCCTCCACGAGGAAGTTGTACTTATACAAATGGAAAGTGTTCTCTCTGTGGTGTGAACAGCATAATTTGGACCCGGTCCATTCCTCAGTCTCAGACGTGCTTCGGTTCCTTCAGGAAAAGTTCTCGGAAGGTTTAACCCCTTCCACGCTGAAAGTATATGTGGCCGCTATTTCGGCTCATCATATCCCTGTAGGGGGCTCCTCGCTGGGTCGAGACCCCCTAGTAGTACGCTTCCTCCGTGGTGCACTCAGGTTGAGGCCTGTGGTGCGCACAAAGACCCCGACTTGGGACCTCACTATTGTGCTCCAAGGGCTGGCTGAGGCTCCCTTCGAGCCAATAGAAGAGGTGTCAGACAAGTTCCTGACACTCAAAACTATCTTTCTCTTGGCCGTCTCTTCTCTGAAGAGAATTGGTGATTTACAAGCGCTGTCAGTCGCTCCATCCTGTCTTGAGTTCGCGCCTGGTATGGTGAAAGCCTTTCTACATACCAGGCCGGGATATGTTCCAAAGGTTCCGACGAGGGTCCCAGGCCCCATTGTACTGGAGGCTTTCTGCCCGCCTCCTTTCACAAATGTGGATCAGGAAAGAAAGAATCTGCTTTGCCCTGTAAGAGCACTAGATGCGTATGTCCACAGAGCTGCCCTGTGGAGAAAAACAGAACAATTGTTTGTGTGTTATGGGTCCCCTAAGAAAGGGGGCCCAGCATCTAAACAGCGGATGAGCAAGTGGGTGGTCGAGGCCATCTCACTTGCGTATGAGACGGTGGGGCGCCCGTGTCCTTTGATGGTGCGGGCTCACTCCACGAGAGGTATGGCCGCGTCCAGAGCTCTTCTGTCTGGTGTCTCTATGGACGACATTTGTGGTGCGGCTGGATGGTCATCCCAGCACACCTTCATCAGATTTTATAATCTTCATCTTAATATCACTCCGGGGGCCAGGGTGCTACGAGATAGCAGCCAGGCACTTGGAGAGACGGCGTAGTTGGGATTGCGTTCCCATCACGTCATCCGACGTAGCGTCAATAGTTCCCACGAAAGGGAACGTCTCGGGTTACGAGTGTAACCCTTGTTCCCTGAGTAAGGGAACGAGACGCTACGTCACGCATACCTGGTGCGCTTGCTTCAGACAACCTACAGAAGCTGGCGTGCTTTGTGTTCAGGTGTGCTTTATAGCTTCCTGATCCGTGACGTCACCCGCCTCTGACGTCACGTCTTTTCATTGGTTGGATACAGAGGTGCTTCACGAACACAAAATACAGAGGGTTCCCATCACGTCATCCGACGTAGCGTCTCGTTCCCTTACTCAGGGAACAAGGGTTACACTCGTAACCCGAGACGTTTTGGAACCAAACTCTTCATATGATGATGTAGCATAGGCTACAGGTTTATATATTTAAAATGTTTAGTAAATGGACTTGAACTTCCATAGTGGTCTGGATTCAAACATTCTGACACGCAAAGTATTCACTTGACTGGAAAAAATGCGACGCTTCGTTTCTCTGAAAACAATAACCACATTTCGGGACAAAGCTGCTCAGAGACAACGTAAAAAAACAAAACAAAACAAAAATTTCACGAAGCATCAAGCACATCAGAATGCAGTTACATGCATCAGATTTTCTAAATGGGGAACATGAAAGAGACAGTCGATCACTCGATTTGTACAGCATTAGATCGTTCCACCAACTCACTGATTGATTTAATCGGGTTTTGCGGACAGGAGGAAAAAAAAAAAATGGGGGTGAGGGGGTGGGGGGTGTTTCTGTGCGTACCCTGAGATAAAATCCTGCAGGCGCCCCTGTCTACAGTAGGCATACAACAGGCATATTAGCCTTAAAGCTAATGTACATTTGTTTAACAAGTATCTAATCAGTCTGTTTATTGCAAACAGCATGTTAAGTTTGATCAACTGAGCTGTAGCATAACTTGTAGCATGACTCAACCATATGATCATAGTTTAGATCAAATTTTAGATCAGAGCTGATGCCCAATGTGAAAAAAAAACTAAACAAACAAAAAAAAAACTATCCATATATCCATATATATATATAATATTTATGCTTCAGAATGGGTTGCTGACTGAAAGTGTTTTTTGTGTGTGTACACAATCATAGCAGCCAGTTTGCAGTTATAACCCCCTGCAGTGTTTGTGTAGGTATACTTAGTCTAATGTTGCTTTTATCTGCAGTGTAGTTTACATGCAGGGTAATTAAAATAACAGTCCCTGTTCAAATCTTTGCCATCATAAGACAAGATATTCTAATTAACACTTTAATAATGAAGCACACAGGCAGACATCAAAGAGCTCTGAAAACATTTCACTGAGGAGGACTAGAGAGAGCAGCTAGAGATAGAGAATTGTGGTTGGAGGGTTTCGCAAAAGTTCATCTATCATCTCGGCTTTTGCCTTACTTGAAAAATCAAAACAAATGGTGGTGCAAATCAATTACATGGAGAGAAAAAAAAATAAAAAAAATAACTATGTTGCTTTTCAGAAATGCAGAACTTCCTCCATTGCTTCTTGCTTGACAACATGACAGAATTCTGAGATTAAAATCTGAAACTTTATATATTATTTACACTCTTGCTCAATCAATTCCCAAAAGCAAGTTCTTTTTAGGTTTTGTTTCGTCGATCAATATACTAACTATGGCTATGCTAGTATGGATAAAAAATATCTTAAAGAAACAACAATTTAAACTCATTCCAATGAGTCATTTCAATTATTCTTTCATTGAACACAACAGCATAAATTATAAATATTGGGGAAATGAAAGACAGGAATTTTTTTCAAAATATCTTCTGTGTTTGATGGCAGAACTTTCATTTTTGTGTGAACTAATCCTTATTTGTTTGTGGGTTGTTTTTCTCTGTCTCTATTAATATGTTAGTCAACCGATCATGGAAATAAATACTTGATTGAATTGATATCAGCTTGCAGATTCTCTTTTATCCGAATTCTGATACAGCCTCAAACACAATTAACATGTCTTGTTTTAAAGCCCATAAAAAACATGTAACACTGTGAATTAACGAAGAATAAATGAGAAAATTAAGATTTTTTTTTTCTCAGGCTGAGCTTTTGTAAACAGCTATGTTGTCAAGGAAACAAGCGCCATGGTGACACTTTAATCTGAACAACTGTAATTGGAAATGAGAGTAAGATAAAATCTTTATATCCAGATATTTGAGAAACTCAATCTGGAAAGAACTAAAATACTCATTATTGCTGTATAGTAGCTTGAATGTAGATAATAAAGATACAAATGGAGTGATTGTGCTGTGGGGATAATATAATAGCTAAATTCAGGCAGATAAATGGAAGTTAAGGATAAATTGAGTGTATCCACTCTGGGTCAAATCAACACAAGCGAATACTTCTCTGCTGAACAGCATTAGCTTAATAGGATATGCTGCTTCATGCAATTTCTGAAATTCTCCTCATACCTCAAGGAAACATTATATCTGTATTACTAAAACTAAAAAAGGACCATGAAGTACCATAAATGTAGTCCATATAACTTCACTATCAACCCAACATTCAAGCTGTTAAATCACTGGAAATCTTGCATTTGCACCTTTACATACAGTATGTTCCACTTTATACACACCTTTACAAATTGAATTGACAGTTGTCTAACATTGTGGACCACATTGTGAAATGCAACTTTTGACTGAGATTTGAGAGCTGTGGCAGAAAGGAAGACTTTAAACAAATAATGATTTTATCATATGGCCTTGAAAATAAGACATGACTTATTTAGACTACTTTGAGAAACTTTGCACTTAGCGTGTGTGCGTGCGTGTGTGCGTGCGTGTGTGTGTGCGTGTTTGTATGTCATTTGTTCCCCTTGACTTGCACTTTATGGAAACAAGTAGTTTGAACATTTTGTTAAACTTTTTTTGTTAAAAAAAAATTTGCATTAGCAATTGCCTTAGCCTCTTGAAATGCTCATCTGGCTTTTGAAATATTAGCAATAGTCACACTTTAAACCAAGAAAGCCAAAAAGACAACTATATGTTTCCTCTTATAACCTGTGAAATAGGGGTGTGACGAGACAGTTAGCTCACGAGACGACATACGAGATTGAGCTCATCAGACAAGATTTTTACACAGTATTTTTAAGAAATCCTCAATGATTAAATATATGACTAGAAAAATAGTCTGCAGGTGCACTTGAAATGTTTTAACTACTCGGCTTGCAATGAATGTCATTTCATTTCTACTTTCTGAGTATGAATTATCATATGCAGTAAAAGACAACAATATTGAAGCACTGTAAAAGGTTTTGCCACAAACTCAACTGACTGGCTTCTCTTCTGTATGATTTCATGAGTCTCTTCCACTTACTGTACATGATTTATGAGCTTCTACAACTTTTGACCTCCTAACTGAACTCCTTTCCACAAATTGATCATAGAAATAAAAACAGTATAAATAAAAATGAATAACACAGTTATTCAAAGTCCAAACAGAGACCAAAGTTTTCTTCAAGCATGGCACAGAGTTAAGAGATGGTTACAACTACACAGCCCAGCCTATGATATCTTTCATATTGAGAGAAATTTGCATGCATCAGGGAGCCGCTTTCAAAAGCGGGGTATTGAAATTGCATTTGAATGTGCATTTTACTTTCCCTTTCGCAAATGTGCTTACTCTGTGAATAGGGAACAGCAGTGCTGATTGTGCATTCTACAAGATAAGACATTTGTCAGATGCTTATAGGCTCTGTTGTCCAACGAATCCTCTGCTATGGCCCTGTCAGTCATCTCGACACATGACCAGTGAACTGATTCCTTGAACTACATACAACTCTGCAGCTTGTGTTGGATGACAGTTAGTGACCGTTATCCAACATAATTAAATGGTTTTTATTTCTATAAAAAGCAAAATGACAGTGGAGGTGTAATGTAAACTATTCTATCTCAACAGAAGAAGTCGGGAAACGTGCCGTGTGATTTTTTTCACATAGCAGCAAAATCAACTTAAAATACTCCGTCATTTTTTGTCATAGAGACAGAAGTAATATCTCTGTTGAAACTAGAATATCTTCTTTTATTTGTGCACACTCACAGTAAAAACTAAATGTTCTTTTTGTAAAATAAAGAAAACCAACATTATGCGCGACCTGTCATCTCTCTGTGAATGAAGTCCAATCTGATACTCCTCAGAAAATGAACTGTAACTTAGTGAATACTAATCACACAAAAATGAGACATATGTCTAAAGAAATGTTGAAATATCAGGTTTTAAATCATGCAAGTCAAATCGAAAACAAATATTCTCTGTTTATGTAATCTGTTTGAAAAGAGAGAGATGTCAGTCATCCGCGACTCAGCTCATTATCCACTAATGCAGCGACGCCCACGGAGCGCAAGTGCTATTCAGACGCAAATTCTGAGGCGATACATGCAACAGAGAGTGAACGCATGCATCAGCTCAGAAAATGCATCAAGCTTAGTCAGTTTCATGTACTTTTCATTGTTTTGAGATGCAGGAATAATTCTAAAAGGATTTACTTCAGAGGAAGAGCATGACTGGATTCAATTCCATTTCGAGGATCAACTTGATCAAGCCGACGATTGTATGTCATGCCAAGGTACGTTTTTTTTATCCCTACATTCTTTATTCTAATCGTGATATAGACTTGTGTCTGTCAATATTAAGCTGCAAAAACACAGTTTAAATATGAATTCTGCATGTTCTGTGTCTCTGTGTGAATGATTATTGGCTTTTCCCAAAAAATATTGCTATACTGAGATGAGTGAAATCGACTGAAATAAGTAATAAATACTGAAATAAAATGTGTTAGCAACATATTAAACTGCACATTAACATTTATAGGCTCTATAATATAACAAATAAGACAAATATGTCATAGCAATATGAATGTTTAGACAATATTTCTTTTGGCCTGTTTTGGACAGATTATGAAGGGTTTACTGTAAAATAGCATATAGTGCCACATCAGTGAAGATTTTGTTTGCAATGAATAATGAGAGCTTTGCATCAAAGAAATAAATTATATTTTAAAGTATATAACATAGAAAACCATTATTTTAAATTGTAATAATATTTCACAGTATTGCTGTTTTTTTCTGTATTTGTGATCAAATAAATGCAGGCTTGATGAGCATGAGACTTTCAAAAACATTAAAAATAGTAATGTGTCAAATCTTGTGACCGGTACTGTATTTAAAAATATAATAGGCCTATCCAAAAATTCTTCACATGATGTGCAATAGTGTTGCACGATATACCGGTACTAGAAAGGTATCGCGATACCCTGCTTTTAGAAACGGTACGGTTCTTCATTTTATTAGTACCGGTACTTTGAGTGCCAGCTGTATTTCCTAATGTGCGACAGCAGGGGGCAGTGTGCGTGCAGCGCGCTGCTTCTAAGGCACATTGAGTGCGTGTTTATTCCTCTCAACTGCGCAACGGCTTTTATGGTGACGAAACGAGAGATATGGCTGCATATAAAGGTGCTCTTGCAGACCGTCCACAAATTCTTGAGAAAGCAGATGCACAAAGCAAAATATGGCATTATTTTGCTTACATTGCCGACAGTCAGGGCAAGCCCACGGACACCACAAAGCCCGTCTGCAAAAGATGTTACAAAATAACGCAAGCGAAGGGAGTCAAAAGCATCTTGCCGACAAACATCCCGATTTGTACAAAGAATTTAAAGAGCGACAGGTTAGTGAATGTGATACCAGCGTTATGTTTATGCTCTCAAAAATTAAATGAGTGTTATTTATATTACTAATGCAAGCAGACATCCGCAAAGAGGTGTATTATTGAGTCTAATAAGTGATATCTGGTTGCTAAAATAAAATTAATTGAAAAAAAAAACATAAATATGTGAAGGGAATATACAGTTATATTAAACCAATTTATGCTTTAATAACATTGCTCTAATTACATTATAGCTCTAATTCCAATCACACAATTCGTTATTTACGTGCAGTTAGTGAAGGAGGGATAGGCGGAATTGCGCTGAATGACACACAACAGAAGCGCTCTCTCGCGTGCGCTCCCTCTCTCTCTCTGTCGCGCGCGCGATCAGTTCTCCTCGCGCCTGAATAGTCAAATACACGTGCACACAGATGTCTAAATGTCCATCGTGTGGAGTATCTAGCGTGAATACAGTCGGTTATGGCTTAAGTGGACGTAAACAGGTGGGTAATAACTGGATATTTGTCAGTTATGTCCATGCATTCAGCAGCCCAATTAAATAGGCCTACCTGTCTGTCATTAATGTTAATCAAACAATTTTAAATCTTCTAAATCAAGTAAAATGACTCAAAGAAATTTAATATAATCATATAAATCATATAAATTGCAATTTTCTTGAGCATAAAAATAATAAACTTTAAAAATTATATTAAATCTAACTCTGTAACTTCATGGCAATGAAGCTCAAATCCAGAATTTTCAGCTGCACACTGGTGAAGAAAGAAGTTCTGTCATATGTTATTTATTTACTTTTCCTACTGTTTTAGGTTTTTGCCATAGTATCGTTTAAGTATCGGTATCGTGATACTGAAGTTGGGTATCGTATCGAAGTCAAAACTTTGGTATCGTGACAACACTAATGTGCAATAATATGCGCATGCATGAGATCACAAAAATAATGTTTTCTGTTAAGAGTGGACATTATATTAACGTTAATACAATAGCTGATATGATCCTGTTATCAGCATGCTCACAGAGGGTTTTTTTCTTTTATCTCACAGATTTGAGAATCATAGTGACCAGATATTGGCCCACACTTGACAGCATGAATATGATACTGAGATCACTGACTGGAAGCCAGGTATGTGATGTTCACATAAATCTTTGAACAGGATTTATTTCCAGGTATAACTGTGCATTCAAATGTGTCTTTGACTCTCGTTTATATAGTTAATTATATTTTAAATAAACTTCAAAGAAATGATATATGTCTTTTGTCATTGCATTCTTTCTTAGTTGACAGTCATATTCCTGACTGAATGGCTCATTATGCAGCTCATTTGGGGCAGGGTCTTAATATCCTCAGGTGTGAATCACAGCATTATTCATGAAGATTCACACCTCTTCGCATACGGCCTGTGTAAACAAAAAGTGTCTTAGAAATTTAAAATCAATACAAAGTTTTATGTGTCCGAGTAGGCAGGATAATTTCCACATCATTTTGAAGCAAAAACTCTAGACTAAAATATACAGTTCCCAAAATATTTTGTGTGTATTTTGAGGCCTTATTTCAGTGAATTTTTGTTTGTTTGTTTTTTTTCAAAAACCATGCATATACGTAATTCTCTCAAAAATACAAACATGTACACACTTGTTGCTCATATATTCTTGTAGCCTAGTTTCTGCTGAATGCAGTGTAATGAGACTTTTGTCATTAATATGTTTATAAACTACTGAAAAAAGCACAAATGTTAAGGCATGTCAAAACTACACCAAGCCCCAAATCAGCCTCAGACTCCAGAGGGTTAATTTCACCCTCGCACACCGTCATGGCAATATCGCGAGACAGCTTTTCACCTCAACAAGAAATCTTGTCACATTTTAATCTTGCGGCACGAGATCTCGTCACACCCCTACTGTGCAAGCCCTATAGTTTCCATGTAGTTGTCAAATACCACTTTTCAACAACAACAAAAAAGTGTATATCCTATAAGCTTTCCACAGCTCACTCCTCAAACTGAGCAGCATACAAATAATAAATTCTCGGGCTCCAAGCTAAAAATCTAGATAATACCATACTTCATACATTTACTATAGACTGAAAAACACCATGGATGGGAAGTTAGACACTAATGTGATGTACAGGATCATTAAAATAATTAAGTAGTAGCAAAACAGTAAGTTCCTAACTTGCATTACTGGCTTCAGTTTTTAGGGTGGGTGGTCTCTCTTGAGCCTTATGATGCAATAAAATATCAAACATTTGATATGGTTACCCTTGACTTTTTATTCTTAGAACAACCTTCATCTTTTGAAAATGTTGTTTAAAAATCATCTGATCAATGATGGCAACGATTTGTAGAACCATCAGCAGAGAGAACCAAGGAATGCAAGAGAGACAGGACCAAAATCTCAAATAACGAAGGGCTCACAAAATCTTATAGGCATCTCTGGCCAATTACCTTGTTAATTACAATCTATTGTTGACGGCTTCAAAAGCAGATCTGCTCCCTGATTATACAGAGCATTTGTCTTCCAATGCAAAGCCTTAATCGGTAATTATGACCTGCAGCTGCACAAGCTTCCTGAAAGATTTTCAGCTGTCATTCTCACACAGTGGGACTGCATGTGTCTGAGAAAGAGAGACGCTTTACTGTGACATCTACTGAAGCTAAACCCAGTGAAACTCCTGCTCCTGTTCATTAACATTAAAGGTTACATGTGGAAATGTCATGACTCTCTCATTAGAATGAGAATAAAGTGCTCAAACACTGGATGAATCTCAGAATCTGTCACCTGTAAGAAGCTGGACCATTGTTTTACTGTCAAACAAAAGACTGCTCATGATTGTGACCACCTGGAGTTTGCTATAAGGCAAGCTATCACTATTCCTGTTACTCACACTAGGGGTTAAGGATTTAAACAAATCCCCAACCATAAGTATTAAACTTTGGTGCATGAATGATATCTCAATACTTCAGCTTATTGGGCAGAAATGAGCTACTGCTTTTCTAAGCGATCAGGCTTATGATTTTTGCCCAGCAGACAATAAAGGAGCGAAAAATCCTATAGACTTACACTGAAGAATGGACCTGCAGCCAGTTGCAACAAACTCCTTAAGTTTAGTGATGATTTGTTGATACAGTAATTGCATCCAGGACTGCAGTAAGCAATTCTATGGTCCGGTACAAAACCAGGCCCCCCTCAAGCCCGGGCCTTGAGACCTTTTCGGCAGCTCCGATTAAAGAGATTGCTTAGCTTGCTGCAACTGGGACCTTAGCCATATCTAGTGACCAGAAGATCCTCAACACTTTTAACTTGGACCCAGGGTCATAGTTTAACTTCATTGTGCCCAGAACAACATTTGGGACATCTCCTTTGTCCAATAAGTAGGCAATACCATAAAGCAATGTTTCCACCCCATCTTCCCGGAGGCACATCGATATAGTACACACTTTGGATGTCTCCCTTGTTTGATCAATCTAAATCAGGTCTTGGAGTTTCCACTAACACATTGAGTTGAATCACGCTCTCACGACGGCCCTGCTTGAGCCAGTAGAAAACACCAATCAACCAGCTGGTGCATCTTGATATCAGAGCAAAGCCCTGGCAACCACCCACAACATCCCACCAGTGACTATTTGTTCAGAATAAAACATCTAATATTTTAAACCTCTTATATAGATGGTTTTCTTTAAGATCTATAAAATAAAAACTGCTAAACCCTTTTCAGTTCTAATGATCCTTTATTTTTTTAAAGAGTGTGTTGCCTGTTGCCTAAGACAGACATCTCAACCCTTCATCTATAGGGTGAAGATGCCACTCAGCAGAAGCACCCAAAGCTCACATTCAATCAGCACATCTTTACATTTCCAATGGAAAGGTGGACCAAAACAAAGCATGAGGAAAATGGGGTCACTGGGCAAACTCTCAGTGACACCATCAGTAATGTCCAAAGGTCTATAATACGGGCCTTCCTGTCAACAGGACTAGATCCAACACAGGGTCTCATCTGGTGAATCTGGATAGTTCTAGTCAGACAGACAATGTTCTATGCACCCGGCTAGACCCGCATGTCACTCAAAGACAGGGCTACAAACGCCTCACCAACCCTGACAGGCTTCTCTGAAGTCTAGAGTGCTGACCTTGATGAGAAATGTCTTCTCATGGTTCTGCTGGAAACCAATGCATAGCAATGGATAAATCCATTAGGGAAGGAAGTTCAGAGGTGAAGGGGGATCATTTCTTGACACACTCTTAGGTTCCCAGCGGAGATGTTGAAACAAGCTATTCCCTGAGGAGTGACAGAAGGTGGTGGAGATGGTAAAGTCCATTAAAGCATTACGAATCAGATATTTCAGCATGATGACTTTGTGTTATGACAGGTAAGAGTCACTCTTTCTCTGATCCCCTATCTGACTCAGACACTTTACAACATGCCCTGGAGGTCAAGTTGTGGGTTTAGAGGTCTAGCAAACTCTTACTATTGTCAATTTGAAGAACCGTGTAATCACTCACGCATGCAAGAAGGAAGGTCAAGAGTGCACCAGAGGTACAGAGTTGCAAGTTGCTAACAGTTTTATGTAGCAGTTAATTAAAGAACATGGCATGAGATGTGTGAGAGCAGGAAACGAGGGTGGGGGAGTTTTGTTCCTAGCTTAAAGTTTGAAAGCATGTTATGAAGGTATGAAAATCCAAGGACTTTCAGAGGTGAAGGCACGGCTATCAAACATAATTCACAGTCTTGTCTAATTTGTTCTATGGTGATAAAAAGCCTTTGATTATGCTGTGCGGAGATTAAGGAGCTCACAAACACATGGCTACCCGAGCTAGTGCTCAGCGCAGTCAGTTACGCATATCTTGTTTAAGTTCCTTCCGAAAAACCTCTCCTTCCCAAGGCAAAGCTTGCACGATTATATAAAACATGAACACGCAGATTTGATACCAATAAGCACAGAATGTAAAAAATGACCCCAAATATTAATCACATTGATTTTCAAGCCTTGTCTCTGTTCTACAATAAGCTAACGCTGCACACACACACACACACACACACACACACACACACACTAGCTGTCCAGTCTTGTTGATTTCATATCATCGTCAGTGTAGCATTGCAGGACAGCTGTGGACAGAAAGGTGGAGATGGGGTGAGTGTGCAGTTGAGACGCTCCAATACACTCACCTGAGAGCTGAGAGAGAGACAGCATTCACAACTGCTACTAGCATGATTTGTTACCAGCTGTATTGTGCATGTCAGAATGACCCAGCTAATGTGAGAAGTGCTCAAAGCTGGAATAAAGTGCTTGGAATGAAAATTCAGGTGGAAAATGCTTTTGTATTTAGCATTTAACAGATACTTTTCATCTTAAAGTGTTAGTTCACCCAAAAATGAAAATTATGTCATTAATGACTCACCCTCATGTCGTTCCAAACCCGTAAGACCTCCGTTCATCTTCGGAACACAGTTTAAGATATTTTAGATTTAGTCCGAGAGCTTTCTGTCCCTCCATTGAAGAGGGACTTTATTCATCATTGTATTCATTGTATTCTCTTCCGGAATCCTTTCCATTGAATTGATTCCATTGAATTGATTCCATTGAATCCTTTCATCTGTCGGCATTGGTAATGCACTTTTACGTCGCTGTGGTTGTTTTTGGCGATTAGGACATCCGCAACATGCACACTTACCCACCATTTTAGAAAATATAGCAATACCAAAATACAAACAATGTAGAATAGCTTGAATACAGCGTGCGTCTCCCTCAGACTGTAAATGAAGCTCGGGCGCACCGGATAACACGTCAGCAGCGTCACTGCGGAGTCGTGAACCACACTCCAGAGCAGAAGGGGGCGGTAATGCACCAATAAGCTGGATGCCAACCGCCGTAAAACAGGAAAGAAGAAGAAGAAGAAGAAGAAGTGTGAACGCGAACTGACAACAAACCCGGAAGAGAATACAATGCTGAATAAAGTCGTAGTTTTTGTTATTTTTTAACCAAAATGTATTTTCAATTCTTCAAAATGTCGCAGATGTCCTAATCGCCAAAAACAACCACGGCGACGTAAAAGTGCATTACCAACGCCGACAGATGAAACGATTCAATAGAATCAGTTCAATGGAATCAATTCAATGAAAAGGATTCCGGAAGAGAAAACAATGCTGAATAAAGTCGTAGTTTTTGTTATTTTTGGACCAAAATGTATTTTCGATGCTTCAACAAATTCTAACTGACCCACTGATGTCACATGGACTACTTTGATGATGTTTTTATTACCTTTCTGGACATGGACAGTCTACCGTACATACATTTTCAATGGAGGGACAGAAAGCTCTCGGACTAAATCTAAAATATCTTAAACTGTGTTCCGAAGATGAACGGAGGTCTTACGGGTTTGGAACGACATGAGGGTGAGTTATTAATGACATAATTTTCATTTTTGGGTGAACTAACCCTTTAAGTGTACTACATGTTGGGATAGTCCGTCTGGAACAACCTGGACGGCTACCTGGATATTGACAGTGCTGTTTACCAGCCCAATGGTGATTGCAAAATTATGATTTCAATAACTGCCAGTTTCTCTCAAAGCCAAATGCTTGCACATTAAGCTGTGCTCAAATGAGTGACATGGAATCTAACTTTTGTTGTTTCCTGTTCCCATTCTGTTCACTCTTTACTGTTCTGTGAATAAAACTGGCTAGAATATACAATGTTCTAAAGAATATTTAAGTGGCTGCCAAGCAATATGCCTGTTGACCACAGTACATTGTGGGTGGTTACCAGGGCATTTCTATATGATTGTTGTTCTGAGATGTTTTAGCTATACAATTTCTAGGATGTTCTAGGTTGTTGATTACTGGCCAAAACGTCTAGTCATTTAGACACATAATAAACACATAGGCTTAATGCATAGACTGAGAGGTTATTTAAATATGTAATCATAAAGTTAACAATAGTAGTAGCGACACTTGCAAAGAATTTTCATATTGTAGGTTAGCCCTGTTTAGGAAAAAACCTTCAATATTTCATTTAAAGACTAGGTTCTTGACCTGTTAACTATCATCCAATATTGTACCAGCAGCAAAATTCAAGGACAAGGTGGACAGAAGAGACAGAAAGGGGAGAGATAAACGGAAAGTGGTGCAGCCCGTCTCAGGACCCCCATTATGTGTGTGATGGTGTGAGCACTAACTTTCCACAGCTCAGATAACAGCCTGTGAATTCCTGATGACTGATGCTTCCCCACCTGCCACTTCACATGCAGTCATGGTGAAAATCTGTCGAGCTTATCAGAGAAACGAGCGGAGAGGGCAGTGGACACTGTGACGGCTCAGCAGTCACTGCCAAGCCGGGCTGTTGTAACTGTGTCTGTAAAGCAAATTTCCTATTGTAAGGGAAGCCAAGGAAAATTTGGGATATGACATGTTGGTTATTTACTGATGATGACATCATCATGTAGCCTAATTCACAAATCACATCAAAAGTGTGATTAAAAGTGTGTTAGGTCACAGAATACCTTTAAATATTGCTCTACCAAACCTGTGATACTGTGGCAAGAGAGTAATCAATGTTTTGGCCACAATTATTTATTTATATTGTGTGTGTGTGTGTGTACAAAACATTTTGTAGTACAGCATCATTTAGAAACGCATCAAGAATAAGCATATAAATGAACAATGAGCAATGGTGACATGCTGTAATGTATTCTGGGAGCCATCATAGAATAAAACTCAACCATGACTCCCAGAATGCATTGCATTGCATGAAGCATGTCACTATTGTTGAGATTAATATGCTGATTCTTGATGTTGGAGTTTTGTGCCCATAAAAAATAAATAAATAAATAAATGCCACAACATTGCACAGTATCACAGGGTTGGTAGAGCAATAATTTAAAGTATTTGATGACCTAATATCACTTTTGATCAATGATGAACCTTGGTATGAGATCTGTGATGTCATCATCAGTAAAATACTAAAATATTATACATAACATTTTTCTTGGCTTCCCACAGCCAGAGAAAAAACGAACATTAAAAAGATCAAGGCCGAAGACCCCAACTAAAGCAAACAATGATTACCATAATAGTGACTTCAAATGAAACTGTCTATGTTGTTCCAAAACTCCTTTGTATGTCTTTATATTAACTTTCAATTTTGAGTGTGGGTTCAATTAAAACGTGTGGGATATTTAAGGCAATCAGTTTCCACACACTGTAAAATGTTGCCTTGGTTTTACTAAAAAATTATTGAGGCAACTATTTGCATCAAAATTTTGAGTATTTTGAAAACTAATTTTGGGTCAAGATCTTATATTGCCAATTCAAAAGTCAAGCACTCTGTAAAGTACCCACATCCCAAAGACTTTCAATGAATTTAAGGTCTGGACTCAGAGGTGCCAATTCATGTGAGAAAATGATTCTTCATGCTCCCTCCCAACCATTCTTTCACAATTTGAGCCTGATGAATCTTGGCTTTGTCATCCTGGAATCTGGCCATGATAAGTCTTCCTACATCGTTGTTTAAGCTACACACTCCATCAATTAGGGTTAAAAGAACTGTTCCCAAACATATAACATGCTAGAAACACATAATCATAGCAATAATGATCCAGTCATATTCCTATTTAAAGGTGCCCTAGAATTAAAAATTGAATTACCTTGGCATAGTTGAATAACAAGAGTTCAGTACATGGAATGACATACAGTGAGTCTCAAACACCATTGTTTCCTCCTTCTTATATAAATCTCATTTGTTTAAAAGACCTCCGAAGAACAGGCGAATCTCAACATAACACGACTGTTAGTAACAGTCAGGCTCATTAATATGTACGCCCCCAATATTTGCATATGCCAGCTCATGTTCAAGCATTAACAAGGGCAGGACGTCTGGATGTGCACAGCTGAATCATCAGACTAGGTAAGCAAGCAAGAACAACAGCGAAAAATGGCAGATGGAGCATAATAACTGACTTGATCCATGATATCATATATTTTTAGTGATATTTGTAAATTGTCTTTCTAAATGTTTCGTTAGCATGTTGCTAATGTACTGTTAAATGTGGTTAAAGTTGCCATCATTTCTTACTGTATTCACGGAGACGACTGTCATTTTTCATTTTTTAAACACTTGCAGTCTGTATAATTCATAAACAACTTCATTCTTTATAAATCTCTCCAACAGTGTGTAATGTTAGCTTTAGCCACGGAGCACTATCAAACTCATTCAGAATCAAATGTAAACATCCAATAAATACCATACTTACGTGATTAGAGATGCTGCATGACAAACACTTTGTAAAGATCCATTTTGAGGGTTATATTAGCTGTGTGAACTTTGTTTATGCTGTTTAAGGCAGTCGTGAGCTCCGTGGGCGGGGACATGAGAATTTAAAGGGGCCGCGTGCTGAATTGGCGCATATTTAATGATGCCCCAAAATAGGCAGTTAAAAAAATGAATAAAAAAAAATCTATGGGGTATTTTGAGCTGAAACTTCACAGACACATTCAGGGACACCTTAGACTTATATTACATCTTTTAAAAAGACGTTCTATGGCACCATTAAATCCAAACAGCCAGGCAGTGTATTAATGCAATATATATTCCATATATTTTGTAATATATTTAAAACTTATAGATCATAAATATATGGAAATATATTTCTTTCCATAAGGGTCACCTGATATAAAGAATATCAGTCTCACTTATCCTTAATTCTTGTGCAAATTCTAATTAATCATGCGTGTAGTTTTCAGTACTAACACTATAATATTTAATCTTAAAGAGTTATTTTCATCGTGTGTAGCCAGACTTATGACAATCAGTCTGGTTCACATCACAGCCTATTCTGGTCAAGAATCACCCACAGAGATGATCTGAAAATCATTCGAAGGGATCATTCAAAGTTTAATTATAATATTTAAGGGTAGGTATATCGGAAATAGTTGATTCCACAATTATTGAACAACTATATAGAATGCACACAAAAATAAAAAATAAAAAATAACAAATGTCGGTAGACATTCTGTCAGGATGTCTGTCCTTCAAAAATAATAAGTACAGTTTATTATTTTTTTTTTTCTTCACAGAAATAACTCAAAGTAGAATATACAGTACTGCTTCATGGATATCTAATTTACTTGCTACTTAGTGACTCAAACATGCGGATTGGTAGAAACCTCTGCACCTTAACTCTTAGATGTTGCATAGTGCCAGCCAATTAGACTAGAATTGCCAATTTTCAGCCAGCTTGTGCAATTTTGTCTGCAACATCCATTAAAAAGTGATCTGTGGCCATTTTATTGTCAGAATGTCAATCAATCAAAAGTAGCTTTTCTGTGAACCATGCCAAATTCAGTAGAAAGGACCATCTTCATTTTATGCTGATTTAGTCTTATAAAATGCATTTGTTTACATTGTCAAATTAAACTCTCTGAAATCATTCTTCAAATTAAATTGTTGTGTTTATTCCCAAATGTACCCCAGCACATTTATAGTTCTGCATAATGCATCCAGCCTAATGTTGTGGACTCATTACCGTGGACAAACCCCATCCAAGACTATCACACTGAGGTTCGTCACACACCCTTAGTAAGTACATGCCTGAAGACAGCACCCATTGCAGTGTGGGCTAATTAGAAAGCTTTCTTTAATGGGGTTAGTACAGCTGCCACTATGATGAAGTTACCCATGGTGCTCAGTACAGTAGTTTAATGGGCTCTGACTGGGGAACTGCTGGCGGATTAAAGCTTTGTGTGGCATTAGAGGGACTGTGTTCTCGAGGGCTGCACTCTATATGTTAATCATAATAAGGTTGTCAAGGATTGTTTCGCATTCAAGGAGATACAGGGATCAAAGCTTAATGAAGGCATTAAATGAATGGTTCACTTT